>CAUYPK010160360.1:0-11035 GCA_963574355.1 Loris lydekkerianus | reverse complement strand
TTTCTGTTTCCATATAAAACGAAGTACTAATTTTTCCAGGTCTTTAAGTATGACAGAAAAAGTAAGTTTTTAATTCACCAGCCCTCTGATGTCTACCTAGTAGGAAGCCTGTGTACCATTTTGCCTTTTGGCATCTTTTGACATATGCTCATTTCTAGATTGTAATTCCATAAGGACTATACCTAAACACCTATGGGTCCCCTATACACTTAGCACAGTGCCTGGAACATGGCTGACACCTGTACCTTTTCTTCTCTCCTCTATACAATCCCAAATTATGCTGATTTTTCTGTATCTATATTTTTCAAATTCACATAAATTATTAGAAAAACTTTACCCAACAATTACAACTGAACAAAGACACCAGGTTTGCCATCTTTCTAAGCTCCTGGATCACAGGGCCTTGCCTCAGCCCCCTGACCCAGAGAGATTTTGCTTCAGTCACAAAGTCCAGGGATTCCTTGGGATGATAGTAACAATCTATAGGCCACTTTAGGCCACCATCTCACTTGATGCCAGGCATAGCCTGTAGCACTGTGCAATGGGTGAGATTAAGATAACTATGTTTTGCATTTTACCAGAACTCTGTGGGGTAGAGTTTTTATGAAAAATCTATTTTCATAAAATAGGTTTTTATTAGTAATACATTTCTGCCAGAGGAGTAGCAGAACCCTAAGTCCTTGAAAACCTGTTATCCTGGGATTCTCAGAACTTGTGTTGTTCTTTTGTTTGTTTTTGTTTTTTGTTTTGTTTTGTTGTTGTTGTTGATAGAGTTAACACAGAAGCAGAAACAGCTATCCTATATTGGAATTTCCTGGGCAGATGCTTGGGCAGAAACAAAGGCTTTTTTATGGATTTGAGAATGTCTCTTTTCTCTTTCCTTGATAGTTCCAATTGTTTTTCAGAATAAACTTCAGAGTGCTCAATCTGACACTGTAAGTGCTTTATGAATTTCATTAAGTGTCCACCTTTTTTTAGACACTGCACTTTTTCTAGAGCACATTGTACAATCTAACAATTACTTGGAGTTCCTACAGTATTTTATCATGGCATCATGTTCCCCTCTAGACCTGCCGCCTACTCCCAGCCCTTGCTACCTGCAGTCTGTTTGGTACAAGACTTCCCATGTTTTCCTGGACTTCTACTCCCTGGTTGTTCTTATCAGAATTAGTCTTTCTTCTTCCTTTATACATATTAAGCATATTGTTACCTCTTTCATGGCATTTGTTCCATTTTTTACTGTGCTAAAATTATGTGCTTAGATGTTGAAACCTTAAAAAAAAAAAAACCCATTTTCTTCTTCATTTTTGTATCCTTCATATGGCTTTGTATTTATTAGATACTCAATTAACATAGAGTGTCATATATGACCTTTCTGATCCATTGTCTTCTCCCTTCCATAGATGGCAATACTTGCCAACAACTGGGCCGCCCTGCTGGAGCTGTGGGACAGGCGTCAGCATCAGTATGAGCAATGCTTGGACTTGCACCTGTTCTACAGAGACAGCGAACAAGTGGACAGCTGGATGAGTAGACAAGAGGTAAGAGCTGGAGGGCTCCGGCCAACCTCTAGGAATCATTTCTTCTACCCCCTCCCCCCCATGACTACTAAGAGCACCTCACAACCACTTCTATGGGCCATAATTTGTCCCAGGAACTATGAAATTATCCAAAGAACAAATGATAGGCCCTTTCTATATGGCTTCTACAATTCCCTCATGGAAAAATACATATAAAAATACTTCAGTACATAGCAGGGAGGCGTTAACCATAACTGAACAGAAGGCAAAATGAGTATCAAATTGATGAGGGGTCAAGAAAAGAAAATCGTGACTAGTTTAGGTGGGGAAATTCCACATGGATAGATTCAGAAACATAGGTAAAAAAATTGTGTGAAAACATCAGGAGGGAGGCCTGAAACTCCTACTGTTTGAGGCTAGTCTCTACCGAATGCCTGGTCTGAGCGAATTCTTGCATTTTCTCCAGCCATCTTCTCTCCCTCCTTCCTCCTTGTCCCAGATGTATTCCATAAAGAATGTTCTTAACTCATGAAGCACAGCCAGCATGTGCCTTTCTGTCCTTTACAGGCCTTCCTGGAAAATGAGGATCTGGGAAACTCACTCGGCAGTGTAGAGGCCCTTCTTCAGAAGCACGATGACTTTGAGGAAGCCTTTACTGCCCAAGAAGAGAAGATTACAGTAAGAAATGGGCCCTGGGCTGGGCACTGTCTTTCTGCCTATACAGCTCACCTCAGACAACACCTGGGCCTTCGTACAGAAAAAAAGAAGAAAGGAAAAAAAAATCACTCTTATAACTACTAAACATAGCATGAGGATTATTCTTAATTAAGTTACCTCCTTGTTTTATTCTTAGTAGTATTTCTTTGTGCTTTTAAACTCTTTGATTTAATTTTCTAAACATGTAAAATGTTGATATAGTGTGAAAGGTAAAACATCATACTTATCTTTAAAGGAAAAATAGAACAATTAAAACATCCAGTAAAAGAATCACACCCATTTTTACTAATATACTTCATATTCTACAAAGCATGTTAGGAAAGTTTTCTGAGATGGCAGGTCATTTTTTTCCAGATTCAGTGCATAATTATATTTTAATTGTTTTTTCCTCTCTAATAATATCTTACTACAGTTTTCTCTAGTAATATCTAGATATGTAAGTAATATCTACTCTTTTCCTTCATATTTTTCTTAATAGAATCTTCATCTTTGTGTTTCTTATCTAAGCTGCTACACTATTTTCCTATTAACTTCAATTTACAGTGTCCAGAAATCCTGTCAATATAGCAGCAGGACTCAGAGGAGTATGAGGATGATTTCATGGGTCCAGCATATTATATGTCTTTGGCCATCTTCTAGGATGGTGCTGACCTTAACTTCACCTCCCCATGTGCACAAACATGCCATCAAGCCCTGCAGCAACAACAAAAAATTCCAAGTCTTCTTAACCTTTGCTCAATCTGGAACTTAGTATTTTCCATTGTTGATCCATATGCATGTTCTTTCTGCTTAATTGTATTGGATAAAGGCTAATGCTATAAAATAATTTATTCTACATGAAGTGCTATCGTTTATTTTAGGTGATTTTTCTATTTCAGTTAATTCTAAGCTCTTTTGGGATATATATGTGAAAAATTTTGACTCCTCTCCCCACATTGCTGGAGATATAATTATAGATACAGATATATATATATATATATATATATATATATATATATATATGCTAGAAGAATAGATGGATAGGGAAACAGATGGAAAGTTAGATTTGTGCCACTGGACGTGACTGTATTGTTAATAGTGCTTCCTCTTGGCAGTTAAGATTAGATCAAATATTTATCTTGTAGTGACATATGAACTCATTCAGCATAGTTTGGTATATATTGTGGCACAGAGGAAGTAATTGATATCCCTAAGGTATATTTTGAAGTGCAATTAATTTATAACAGAAATCTGAATGAAGACCTCAGTCTTTTGACCTTCTAACTTGTTCCCTCCAATGTTGTCATGCTTCATATTTAATCAAGCATCTCGACTCTGACCACTTACTCAGTGGAAAAACCACTGTATTTCTTTTTCAGACATTAGACAAGACTGCAACCAAATTGATTGACAACGATCATTATGATTCAAAGAACATAGCTGCTATCCGTGATGGGGTATGTCCAAGTGCCCAGAGCTTCTGCCTGCCTGTGCACAGGGATCAGGGATTTTCTTGGGGGTACGCTGACCAAGTGGGCATGGAATCTCATGTGCCCATAACTGGTTTTGCCAACAGTGAGTTTGCTCATGGTTTTTGCAGCTGCTGGCCCGGCGGGATGCCCTACGTGAGAGGGCTGCCATTCGACGCAGATTGCTGGAGGATTCTTTGCTTTTGCAACAATTGTATCAAGATTCAGATGACCTAAAGAACTGGATTAACAAAAAGAAAAAGTTGGCAGATGATGAGGATTACAAGGTAGGCAGGGTTTTCAGACCATGGATAAGTGTATGAGGAGTTAGTTTTGTGGAATTACAGTCTTAGAGACAAATGGACTTCAGTGTTCAGCTGATGATCTGCATTTTATAGATGAAGAAACAGGGGCTGGTATGAGGGTAATGACTCCCCTAAGACTATATATTCAGTTACAAATCTAGATTCTGGTTTCCCTGTACCCTGCCATTCTTCACCCCTTTTCTTTGACACAGCTTCCAGTGATCCTTAACAGAGTGGAGGAAGGGTAGGGATGATCCTTGCTAGCTGCTGTTCTCCCTCTATCAGGTCATCTGCTCCCCTTGAGCCCTATAAAGTAGGAAAATAGTGTGTCTAATTTCATTTAGAAAGCTACCAGGAATTCAAAAGTATCCTAAAAGTTTGATATAATATAGAGATACAGTTTTGTGGCTGGAAGACAACCGTCCCCTATTTTACAAATGAGGGAACCATGATCTAGTTTTGCAAGTGAATTGGCCAAAGCTATCCAGTTATTTAGAAGGTGGTTTAACATAAAGGTTAGAAGCACTCTGGAGAAGGTGAACCTGGGCTTAAATTCTTACTTTAGTTAGTGTGACTATGGAAATTCCTGAGTTATCTCTGAGCCATAGACATCTCTTTCTTGGAGTTGTACTGAACACATATTTGGCATTCAAAAATGTTATATAATATAAAATATTATGTGCACACATATACACTCACAAACATTGACATTTGCCATCAAGACTAGAATTATTCTCTTGATTGCTAAGCCAGTGTCTCTTTACTTTCCTAGATACCATTTAGTCTTAAATATGTTCTTCTGATCTTTTCATTCTTATATCTTGATAGATCTATGAACATCTTATCTCTACCTTTTATTCCATGGTACTAGATTGCGCATGTTTATATTCTTTAAGGAAATTTTGGCTGTAGTGTATATTGAATAAATATGGGGTAAATGAATTAATGACCCATGTACTTGGAAAGAGATGGAAAATAATTTTCACCTCTCACGATAGCTCCCACTGAGGTTTAATGGGTGCATGGAGTGTCATATTCAAAATGATCTTCAGGCAGTATCCAGTCTAGTGCAAATCAAATCTGCCACGTGTAGGTGGAAAGATTGGTCATGGGAGTTTTCTGAGTACTGGACTAGTGCAGTCCTTCCTGGGATCCTCTTCTTAGTAGAGTAAGATTTGTAGTATGAAGTAACCCCTATCCTTAAAATTTCTTCCTCTCACTCTTCAAGTAATGTTTTCTTTTCCCCTCTATCTTTCTTAGGATACACAGAACTTGAAGAGCCGGGTTCAAAAGCAGCAAGTCTTTGAAGAGGAACTGGCAGCTAATGAGATCCTTCTCCATGACTTAAAGAAAACCGGCCAGGAGATGATTGAGGGTGATCACTATGCGGCTGACAAGGTGGCCACTCGTCTGGATGAAGTAGACAGCCTCTGGAAAGAGCTGTTAGAGGCTACAGCACAGAAAGGTAAGAGGCAGGGGTCTTGGTGAAAGGCCAGTTCTTACATTTGAAACCCACCACATTCATCTTTCCTACCACAAATGTACCTGGTGACCTCTTTGAGAAAGGATGCTACCCATTTGTTTCCTTGTGTCCTCCTTTTGATGGTACACAAGTTTATAAAATCCACCTTCAACTTATCACACTATATTTTAACATAATTTTATGTTTTCTTCATAAATACAGAGGTTCTTTTGATGGGGTCCGAAATTACCTGTTTTCTTCACTTTTCTTTTACTTTTATTTTCTATCCCTTGAACATATCTTCATGAACTATAAATGCAGTGTTGGCAATGTACCTAAATTTAGCACGCACATATTGGTTCTATAAACTAGACAAGACAGGATGACTCAGATGATTAAATTAGACATTAAAAGATTGTTGGCGTCACTTGTGATATTCCTATAATATCTAATTCTTGTAGATCTCAATCACATGTTTTTTTCATCTACCTGAACATGTTCAGCCTCTGCTGTAAACTTTTTAAAAAATTACCACATCTTCTTATATGGGAAGAATATAAATATAAAATATATATAAGAATATAAATACAATAATATTTATAAATATAAAAATAAATTTATATATAAAAATATAGACATATGAATTATATAAATATATATTATATAAATATATATTATTATAGAAATATATATAAATTCATATAAGATATAATTTATTTTATTATGTATTTTATTATATTAAATATATAATTTTATTATATATTATATTATATATTTTATTATATAAAATATAAATATATATAAGAATATAAATATAAAATATAAGCCTCTACTTACATTTTACCTCAGCTCTTACTCTGGAAAATTAATCAATTGTTGGTAGTTAACCAGATATGACTTTTCTCTGTCAATGTACCCCTTGTTATGGACATCCACCTAGAAACATGATTCTGCCCTGGTTACAAAAATGGTATGTCATACTTATGTTTTTGGATGTCCTGATTTTTGGTTTAGGAAAAAAAAAAAATGCAAGTTGGCCATCACAGTAAGATGTCATGACCACTTCTCATCAGGAGACACAGTAACCACTTTGCAGAAGCAATGCAAATAATAGCTGTAAAGTCCTATAGCATTTTGTAAAGAATTTAGCCAAACAGAATATGAATAATAAATTTTCTGGAAAATAAAATTATGGGGCATGGTTTGTAATGAAAGATGGACACTATGGGCAGGATAGCAAAATTCAGTGAAAGGCGTTTATAAAAAGAAACTTCAAAATTTCGAACTGAATCAACATTACGTATTATGCTTCCCGTAAAAAGAGAGTGTTGGCTTTGAATTTCTTTGAAAAAGAGATCTGAATAGAGAGTAAAAAGTAATATATGAAAACACAAAAGATAGTTAAAATCTGACACAGCAGAACTATACCTCACCAGGGATTGCTGGTTTGTTTTGATAATATTATTCTATTCAAAAGCAATTTTACCATTGGAATCCATTCAAATTTAAATAGACCTTTTATATAATCACATGTGAGAGAGTTATATTTTTCTCTTTGTAGTGTCAAAATATTATGTTGCTTCCTAATATGAGGGAAGGTAGATTGCAGTGCGGATAGGAGCAGTTATGACTCTTAATGTCTTGTGCCGAATGTCTTCTCTCAGGGACCCAGTTGCACGAAGCTAACAAGCAGCTGCAATTTGAAAACAACGCAGAAGACTTGCAGCGCTGGCTGGAGGAAGTAGGGTGGCAGGTCACCTCCAAGGACTACGGAAAAGGCCTGGCTGACGTGCAGAACAGACTAAGGAAGCACAACCTCCTAGAGGCGGATGTGGCTACTCGCCAGGTTTGCTGTTAGCTTTTTGGACAACTGTAGACAATCATAAATGTTCTGTGCGCACCCATGATAAGTAATTGTTATTAATAGAACAAAGGATGAAAGGTAAAAGTGTTTTTGTTTTCTTTTTAATTTTTAGTTGGTCCACTGGCTCTTCTTAGTATCTCCTCCACTCTCACCAGGAGACCTGAGTGCTCAGGGTCTTTTGTCACAACTCTGTGGGCAGCATAAGACTCTGGTGACTCTTCTACACCTAACACTCTTCTCTCAATCCAGAAATCTGAGTTTTATATATAATGGTATCACTTTTTAGTTTTGTGGTTTTTGATAGGTCCATTTTACCTTTTTATTTTTCAATATCCTTATCTGTAAAATAAGGGCTGGGGATAAAATTGCTTTTTCCTGTTCTGATATGTGTATTTTGTGATTCAATGTTTGAAAATACTCTATTTTAAATCTTACAAATTTTTTTAAAGAAAATTGAAACCCATAGAAGGAAAGTGATTTTCCCAATGTTACAGAGAAAACTAGCAACAGGGCAAGACTATGAGACAGAAGTCTAAGCTCTTAGTTTCAGGAACAGGTCCACCAACATCCCATAAGGCTGTTATTTAAAAGAGATCTATCCACTAAGTTTCTAGATAATGAATCCCGTATGTGAGTTTTGGAAGAATTCAGTGGAAATCCACTCCCAGCGACACAATTTCTCATCCCAAGAATCCTACCTTGTATTTAAAAACGACTCTTCTGTTCCCTTGAAAGTTCCACTAATTAAAACACACTTTTATGTTGTCTGCTCCTTGATCATTCTGAATTAAATATGAAAAAAACCCTACAGGAAACAGGAAAAAAGTCACTTATATATTTTTAGGAATCGATTCATGGGGCTTTAAATAAGTCCAAATACTGCAGATAAGAAAATAATTAAAAGAAGGCTTTGAAATCTGTGTGGAGGAACAGAGTTTCAAAGGAGGAAAACATAAGATTTGTTTACTTTTTTATTTAAAGAAAAGAAGAAAAGACATTTTGAGGAAGATAAATTGTGCGTATAATCAATTAAGGAACAGGAGTACATGGTTCCATTTGGGAAAGATAGAGCCCCTGATCTCCAGGCATGGGTTCTCCTAGTGGGAGCAGAGCCTAACAGATGATACTTGCAAAGGAAATTTTAGATATGGAATGTTAAAGCTGGAGACTATCCTCTAGCCCAGTGATTCTCAACCTTTCTAATGCAGAGACCCTTTAATACAGTTCCTCATGTTGTGGAGACCCCCAATCATAAAATTATTTTCATTGCTATGAGCAACATGAGGAACTGTATTAAAGGGTCATGGCATTAGGAAGATTGAGAACCACTGCTCTAGCTCCAAGTCTTCATTATATAGATGGGGAAACTAAGATCAAAACAGGTGAAAGAAGTTTGTCTAGATCAAACAGCAATAGACTATCAGACAAGGAAAAAATGCCAGGTCTTCTCTGGCCCCAGCCTGTAGCACCTTGTACTACATCAGAGGTTTTCAAAGAGTATGGTGGACCCATAATAATAATGATAATGGTTATGTTTGGAAATCACTCTATTATGTGGTGATGTTTTCCAGTGTCCTAAGAAATGAGAACAGTTGGCTAGTGGAAGATTTTAATTTTAATTCTTTATGGATTCTTTAATTTTTGAGGAAGAAGTTCAGAAGCTATTGATAGCCATTTTTTTTTCCTAGTCTGAGAAGAGATTGATCAAACTCTCAGTCTGAGAAGAGATTGATCAAACTCTTTATAGATTGAGCACTGGACGGCAAACCAGAAAAAGTTAAATACCTAATGTTCCTACTCTACTTGAAGAACTACTCATTTACCTCCCCTCCCCCCTAAAACCCAAGCAAAACAGGCAAACAAAAATTCTGAGTACTGGATTTCTGCCAGGCTGGAAGTTAGAGTTGACCTCACTGAAAGATGGAATGTATCTCTTATATCTATTTCAACACATATACATGCAACAGAAATTTTATTTCCAGAAAGATCCTTCAGAATCCTGTTTTCAAATCCCTTCCTTCTCAGATATGGCCAAAATGGGGAAAACTAGGTAGCAACCCAGGCAATGCCTTTACATTTCTCTTTTGAAGATTCTTACATTTGTTTCTGTAACACCACGTTTCATCACACAAGTATTATTACTGCTGTGCAACAACCGTAAGCCCGAGAAGTTAACATTTATTTACAGTTCTAGCTCATTTTAAAGAGAAAGAAAGAATACGGAAGGGGAGCTGAGGTGAAAAAAGGTTCCCACTCTTTTTCTTCAGGCCCATGTTTATCAATACTCCTAATTAAAGCTCTGCAGTTCTGATTTTTCTGATTTCCTTAGTGTATTGTACAAATATTTTGTCCTTTCTAAAATGTGTTTTGAGAACTGCTTTGCTATAAACAGTCCCCAGTTGAATGAGGTGGTGGTCCTCCATGCAGCAACCCCTCCCATCCTGTTTCGCTGAATTAGACCGGGGTCCTAACACAGTACTTATGGGGACTGATTTTCCCAAGCCCCCCTTCCCTCCATACCAAATTGCCATCACTACCCACTGAGCAATAGAATTTCCTGATACCCATTCTATTTCCCTTAGGATCAGGTGGACACCCTCACAGACCTGGCTGCATATTTTGAAGAAATAGACCATCCTGATTCTGGGGACATACGGTCAAGGCAGGAGTCCTTGGTGTCCCGGTTTGAGACTCTGAAAGAGCCACTGGCCACCCGGAAGAAGAAGCTCATTGACCTACTCCATCTGCAGCAGATCTGTAGAGACACTGAGGATGAGGAGGCCTGGATCCAAGAAACTGAACCCTCAGCAGCATCCACCTACCTTGGTTAGTATAGCTTGAGCAGTCTAAGCTGTGAGAAGGAACCACAGTCTGCAGAGAGCTTGAGACATGGAATACAGTAGTAAGGGGCTGAAAAGTTTTCTCTTACTTTTTCCCTCAAATTTCTAGACTCATGAAAATTTGTCTAATCCCCCTTAAAAAGATTTTTAAAATATACACTAAAAACATCACCTCCTAAAACTAGACATAAGCAATGCCATGAATTTAAGACTTCTGGGAAGTTCTCAGCTTTATGCAACTTGCTCTGAAATTTATGTTATTGTAAAGGTCCTTTGCTGAGCAGTCATGGTTAATGTTTGAGACACGACATATTTCTGTATAGGTTGTTGGTGGGTGCCTTTTATAAACTATATGCTATTTATTATAAGGATAAAAGGGGTAAAGTAGCAAAGTATGGCTTTTCTTTCTTTTTCTTTTTTTAGTGATTAAGAGAACTTTATTCAACTACTCTCTAAACTTAAAATTTTGAGATCTTTTTCTTTTTTTATTATTAAATCATAGCTGTGTACATTAATGCGATCATGGGGCACCATATACTGGTTTTATAGACCATTTGACATATTTTCATCATACTGGTTAATATAGCCTTCCTGGCATTTTCTTAGTTATTGTGTTAAGACATTTATATTCTACATTTACTAAGTTTCACATGTACCCTTGTAAGATGCACCGCAGGTGTAATCCCACCAAACACCCTCCCTCCACCTATCCTCCCCTCCCTCTCCCCCTTGCCCCATTGGGTTATAGCTTTCATGTGAAAGCCATAAATTAGTTTCATAGTAGGGCTGAGTACATTGGATACTTTTTCTTCCATTCTTGAGATACTTTACTAAGAAGAATATGTTCCAGCTCCATCCATGTAAACATGAAAGAGGTAA
>CAUYPK010160359.1:0-55160 GCA_963574355.1 Loris lydekkerianus | reverse complement strand
GATTTTGTTTTTTTCATAATAAAAATTTTTAATTTTTTTTTTTTTTTTTTTTTTTTTTTTTTCAGTCTATCACCCTGGGTAGAGTGCTGTGGCATCATAGTTCATAGCAGCCTCAAACCCTTGGGCTGAAACCATCCTCTTGCCTCAGCTTCTCAAGTAGCTGGGACTATAGGTGCCTGTCAAAACATCCGGCTAATTTTTCTATTATTAATACAGAGTCTCGTTGGTTTCTAATGCTGGTCTCAAAAGCCTAAACTCAGGCAATCTACCCACTTCAGCCTCCTAGAGTGCTAGGATTACAGGCATGAGCCACCATACCTGGTGTGGGTTACTAATTTTAAGAATCATGAAATTGCAAACTGCTGGTTTCTGGACAATCAGAATAACTGGTCCCTCACCCCTTTTATAGTGCATAGGCTGCAAAGATGACGCTGGTGCGCTGTTCAGAAACAGCACACTTGAAGTAAAGGATGATGACTTTTTTTTTTTGTAAAGACAGAGTCTCACTTTACCTCCCTTGGTAGAGTGCCATGATGTCACAGGACTCACAGCAACCTCTAGCTCCTGGGCTTCCGCGATTCTCCTGCCTCAGCCTCCCGAACAGCTGGGACTACAGGCACCTGCCACAATGCCTGGCTATTTTTTTATTGCAATTCAGCCGGGGCTGGATTTGAACCCGCCACCCTTGGTATATGGGGCCAGCGCCCTACGCACTGAGCCACAGGCGCCGCCCAGAATGATGACTTTTTACACAACTAGGAGATGGTGTGACCACCAGGTCAACTGATCACTGTAGCTCAGTGAGTATTTCTAGAACACTCATTATTTATTCAATAGTAATTTTCTTTGTGCCTGTAATGTTTGGGCCAAGACTCTGCCTACCTAGCAAAGATGTCTTTAGGACCAGCTATGTGCCATGCACTGTGCCATGAAGAATAATAGGGGGTAAATATGACAGGGGGTCATCTTCAAGGGAGGTAAGAGCGCACTCATCAGGTTGTTTTTATGTGTGTGAGATGTGTCTCTGGACAGAGACGTGTCTGGCAACCTCACATGGAAGGGGTAATGAACCACTAGAGGATGTCAGAGCCTGCGAGTTCAATGTTGAAGACCAATTAGAAATGCTCTGGATGGCACCTGTGGCTCAGTGGGCAGGGTGCTAGCCCCATACACCGAGGGTGGTGGGTTCAAACCCGGCCCTGGCCAAACTGCAACAAAAAAATAGCCGGGCCTTGTGGCAGGCGCCTGTAGTCCCATCTACTTGGGAGGTTGAAGCAAGAGAATCGCCTAAGCCCAGGAGTTGGAGGTTGCTGTGAGTTGTGTGACGCCACGGCACTCCAGCAAGGGCGATAAAGTGAGACTCTGTCTCTTAAAAAAAAAAAAAAAAAAGTCTTAGCACCCGTGGCTCAAGTGGCTAAGGTGCCAGCCACACACACCTGAGCTGGCGGGTTCAAATCTAGTCCGGGCCCACCAAACAACAATAATGGCTGCAACCAAAAAATAGCCAGGTGTTGTGGCAGGTGCCTATGGTCCCAGCTACTTGGGAGGCTGAGGCAGGAGACTCGCTTGAACCCAGGAGTTGGAGGTTGCTGTGAGCTCTGATGCCACAGCACTCTACCCAGGGTAACAGCTTGAGGCTCTGTCTCAAAAATAAATAAATAAATAAAAAGTACCAAATGCTTATTGCCAGTGCCCACATATACACTCTCTCTGACCTAGCACTTCCATCTAGGAATTTATTCCACAGCTATATACTTGGACATGGGTGTAATGAGAGTATGTGTGTCATCATGAAAGTTTTGAGATATAAAAAAATCAAGAAATGTAAAATCCGCACTGATGAACATAAATGAAGTCCTGCTAGGAATATCGATAAGCTGAGCAAGCTGAAACTTGTAGGGGTGAATCAGAAAAGACGCTGCTGAGAGAGGCGGTGGCTCACGCCTGCATCCTAGCACTCTGGGCGGTTGAGGCAGCAGGACTGCTCGACTCAGGAGTTTGAGACCAGCCTGAGCAAGAGCAAGACCCCATTTCTACTAAAAATGGAAAAAGTAGCTGGGCATTGTGATAGGCAGCTGTAGTCCCACCCACTTGGGAGGCCAAAGCAAGAGGATTGCTTGAGCCAAAGAGTCTGAGGTTGCTGTGAGCCACGGCACTCTACCAAGGGTAACAGAGCGAGACTCTGTCTCAAAAATGAATAAATAAGTAAATACCCTCAGCTCTACCTCCTAGGCAGGGCCCACTTCCACGCGCTGTCCCTGCCTGTCCTGCTTCCATCTTCTGGCTTTTCCTTTGTGCCATCACTTCTGTGCCTCTCAGTCCCTGCAGCCTGGTGTCCAGGCTGGGCTGGTCATTTTGGCCCTCGGATAGGTACATGATACCAACCAAGCCAGTGACAACTCTTAGGAAAGAAAATAATTCTTTTTTGCTAAATTTGCAGCTGGCAGGATGTTAAGCTCACAGCTGCCAGAAGGCAACGTACAGGAGCACAGAGCTATGCCCAAGCTTGTCATTTCTGAGAGCCAATACACACAATTGTCTTTTTGTCTCAAGCCAGATTCAGATGGCTTTTCTGTCATTTACAACAAAAGATCCAAGCATATACAAATCCCTGAGGGTTGTCTTATCAAAACTTGGGAGCCATGCTGCTTTCTAGGTTAAGAATCACTCTCCTGAATGGTGTGGGAACATGTGGATGGAGCTCCCCTGCAGAAGTAATGAGCAGCACAGGAGGCCGCCCACTTGCCCAGGCTGTCTGCTCACTCTGCATGCTGCCTGGGGCGGCCATCGCTTTTTGTGGTGTCAGCCAGCATGTGTCTGGGGTGGGCGGCATACAGCGATGCCTACCTGTAGCAGACATTATCGGTGCAGGGGTTGTGCGCACGGACGATGATGAAGACATGCTGAAAGTGGGAGCGGATGTTCTTGGGGGTGAAAGGCAGTGCCTCAGGCTCCTGGAAGATGATCGTCACAATGTCGTTTCCAATGTGCCTCTTCCTCAGGAGCTATGAAATGGGCAGCATGGGGAAAAGTGTCACAGGTCAGCATGAGGGGTCCTGCCTCGACCATCCCAACAGCTCCTCACTGTCTCCATGTTCCCACCCCGCCCTCATACTCTGTCCCCGACACACAGCCAGGCTCAGGTCATGTCCCTCCTCTGCTAAGGAACCCCTGGAGATCCCCCTCATTCAGGGTGAAGGACAAAGTCCCCACCATGGCTCAGGAGGCCCCGTCACCTCTCTGACACTTCCATACCCCTGTGCTCACTCTGCTCCAGCCAAGATGGCCTCCTGCTGCCTGGGACATTCTTCCCTCAATCCCTACATGGCTTCCCTCCTCACCTCCTCAGGTGTTTGCTAAGATGTCTTCTTTGTTGAGACCAAGTCTCACTCTGTCACCCAGGGTAGAGTGCCATGGCATCATTTTTCACAGCAACCTCACACTTTTGTGCTTGGGCAATCCTCTTGGCTCAGTCTCCCAAGTACCTGGGACTATAGGCACCCACCACTATATCTGGCTAGTTTTTCTATTTTTAGTAGACACGGGGTCTCAGGCTGGTCAGGGTGGTCTCAAACTGCTGATACCTCCCACAGTGCTAGAATTAGAGATGTGAGCCGCTGCGCCCAGTCTGCTGAGATTTCTTATCCAAGACATGGAGGCCTCTGCTGACTATCTTATCTAAGATGCACCACGCCCCCAACACTCTCATATCCCTCCTTTTCTGCCCCTATCACTGAGCACGTATTGACACCGAGCACACAGACGCTTGTCCCTCTTCCTTTGGTTTCTCATCTCTCTCTTCTCAATGAAGTGTCAGCTCCACGAGGACAGGGATATTGTCTGTTTTGTTCACTGCCCACTGCTATCTATATCCTCAGCACCTAGAACAGTGCCCAGCATACAGGAGGTGCTCAATAAATCGTATCTGTTAAAGGGGAGCACAGGATAGTGGCCTCTGACTTCCTCAAAGCTACACTCATGGACAATGGTTGAGTCAGACCAGAGACAGGAGCAGGGTCAGTTCTAGGCTGTCCCCCCTTCCCTGGACAACTAAGCTGAGAAGGTCAGGGTGGCTGTGCCTCCAGAGTGGCCTGTGGGACCCCTGACCCCTCACCCTTGTTAGTCTCTGAAGAAGACTCTGCTATCTTCATGGGTGATGTCGTATTCAAAGTATTTTGCTTATACTTGCATAACTGATAAGGAATGCATGCTGGAACATGAGATCTACAGAAGGGGGCCCTGTGTAGCCCTAAGTGAGGTGGCTCTCACTCACTCACTTTAGAACTCCTAGTTCTTCTTTTATTTCTTTTATTTGTTAACTGCTTATTTATCAAGAGAGATTATTTCTTAGCCTACACATTCATAGTTCATAGTTCAGGAACATTGGTCAGTGATAAACTTCTATGTAATTCAACCCAGAGAAATCCTTTATATTCCCAAATCACTTTACACATTGAGAGATACCAGCATTCCACATCTCTTTAAAATCTTTCATGGAATCACAAATTCTGTAGAAGTCTGTGTTTGCTGTCTTTGTTAGTTCAGCCACAGTGAGCTCAAAGAGAGTGACAACTCCCAGGGATACAACACTACAAAGAAAAGCAAGAGGTATGAAATGGAAAGGATTGATATTTTCTTTTTTGGGACAGAGTCTCACTTTGTTGGCCTCTGTAGAGTGCTGTAGTATTATAGCTCACAGAAACCTCAAACTCTTGGGTTCAAGAGATTCTCTTGCCTCAGCCTCCTGAGAAGCTGGGACTACAGACACCCACCACAGGGCCCAGCTATTTTTAGAGAAGAGGTCTCGCTCTTGCTCACGCTGGTCTCGAACCTGTGAGCTCAGGCAACCCGCCTGCCTAGGCCTCCTAGAGTGCTGGGATTACAGGCGTGAGCCACCTCACCTGGCCAGGATTGCTAATATCGTTTGAGCCCTGGACCCAACCACATCTAAAGACAGCATCTTCCTGGAACCCAGTAAATCCCAGTTTCTGCTTATGTAGCTTGGTTTGGGTTTCTATCACTTGTGGTCAAAAGGCTGTTGACTGATTCACTCTTCTTTTTCATAAGATCAGTGATGACTCAAGAGACCTTGAGGAGAGTGGGGTAGGTAGAGGCCAGCAGAATGGCCAAGGAAGAACAATGCCACATAGACATCAAACCATACCCAGCCTTAGTCTCGAACCCCCAGGCAAAGTGGCCGTGATGGGACGGGAGGATGCCTGAGAATCACTGACCTGCTGTCTGTTGTTGGGGGTGTAAGGGAGCAGGGTGGAGACGTGGAACATGATCTCGTAGTCCTGGTAGGTGGTGTAGAGCGAGTGGGTTCCTGTGGAGTCCGCTGCGAGAGAAACACCAGTTAGCACCCTGCTTCTCAAACCTCTGGGTTTTTGCCATATCCCACATGCCATCTGTGCTGGTTTTCAACTTGATACTTCTACTTAAAATCCACCCTTTAAAATTAAGTAAATCTAGATAAAGAGGAAACATTATATTATACACCCACCAGATTGGTAAAATTAAAGTCTGACAGTACCAGGGTTGGTGAGTGAGGATACGGAGCAACAGGAATCATTCTACATGGCTGGTTGAGTGTGAACATCGGTACAACCACTTTGAAAACCTTTCTAGCCCAGGAAGGCTATGTTAACCAGTGTGATGAAAATGTGTCAAATGGTCTATAAAACCAGTGTATGGTACCCATGATCGCATTAATGTACACAGCTATGATTTAATAATAATAATAAAAAAATAAATAAAATAATCCTTTGGATATATTGGATTAAACAAAAATGTTAAAATTAAAAAAAAAGAAAAAAAGAAAAGAAAACCTTTCTAGCACAAGAGGGACTTTGCCTAACAAATGCAATCAGTGTAATCTGGTTTACTGTACCCTCAATGAATCCCCAACAATAAAAAAAAAGAAAAGAAAAGAAAACCTTTCTAGCAATATCACATAAATCTGAAGTTAGGCTTAATCAATAGCCTAGCACCTCCTCTCCTAGGACACAGCCTAGAGAAATAGTGCCAGCACTTCCACTTGCTGACTTCCTATGTGCTGGGCGTGTTCTGTGGCCTGGCCACCTTGTCAGCACACTTGGTTCAACATTCACGCTTACAGAGCTCTGGGCAGGGTCTGACACTGGCTGAGAGGGCTCAGCAGGTTTTGGTCACTGTCGTCACACTGAACCTTCACAACACTCCTAAGGTGAACACAATTATTATCCTCACTCTACAGATGAGGAAACTGAGCTGGGGGAGGCAAAGCTTCCTAAGGTCATAAAACTAGCCAACGGCACAATTAGATGTTTATTTTTCCTAATGCCTTCTTTGGTGGGGGAGGTGATGATGATGATGATGATGATAATGATGATGATGACGACGACACCCACAGGCACTTGCTTCATGCCTGCCTTATCTTTCTAAGGTTAGTTGCCAGATCTGGGCATCCATTCTCTAGATAAGCAGGCTGGGTCTTGGCGAAGTGTGGTGAAAAGCAGTGACTGACTATCTTGGGGCTTTCTGACTTCTAACCTGAGCAACTAACCAAGGACAGCCCACCCCAGGGATGATGACAGTCCATTCAACATGAACACCACTCATCCACCCCACTGAATTACTTATCATGAAACATTTCAATCCTAGATAGCACATGTATGTGCGTATGCACACGTGTGACGTGTACAGAGAAGGCCAAGATGAGTGTGTCTCATCTGTTGCCACCTTCAGAAAGAGACCACTGCCAACACTCTCAAGGGAGCATCATTTTCCAGCCACATCCACCCTCTCCATGGAGCGGCAACTACTATCCTTAACACTGTGTCTCTAATTCCCTTGCTTTTTTCCCCCCTTTCTTTCTTTTTCTTTTTTGGCCGGCCTGGGGCTGGGTTTGAGCCCACCACCTCTGGTATATGGGGCCAGCGCCCTACTCCTTTGAGCCACAGGCACCGCCCCGCCTTTCTTTCTTTTTTAAAGCAAGAGTCTTGATCTGTTGCCCAGCTAGTGTGCAGTGGTGTCATTGTAGTTCACAGCAACCTCAAACTTCTGGGATCAAGTGAGCCACCATGTGTAGCTCATTTCCTCATTTTTCTTAGATTTTCACTATAAAGAAACAAATCCCCAATCTATTGTTGAGTGTGCTATTAAAATAATAGTTATGTATGGCTGGGTGCTGGGGCTCACGCCTGTAATCCTAGCACTCTAGGAGACTGAGGTGGGTGGATCACTTGAGCTCAAGACCAACCTGAACAAGAGTCAGAGCCTGTCTCTACTAAAAATAGAAAAACTAGCCAGGCATTATGGTGGGGGCCTATAGTCTCAGCTACCTGAGAGGCTGAGGCAAGAGGATTGCTTGAACCCAGGAGTTTCAGGTTGCTGTGAGCTGTGAAGCCATTGCACCCTACCCAGGGAATCAGAGTGAGACTCTGTCTAAAATAAAAAGTAAGTAAATAAATAAATAATGTAAAATAAAATAATAATTAGTAAAAGGCATCACTTGGTACCCATTCTTCTGAGACTGGCAGCCTCTGTGCAGCATGAATCACATGGCCTCACCTGGCTGAGGCCTGTAGGAGCAGTTGGTCTCTACTTTGTGAACACATCACAACTCTCCCCTGGCACACTGGGCACACTTAGGTGCCTGCGGTTGGGAGTGTTTGGCACATCTCCTGATTCGCATGTGCACGAGCTCTCAGGGTGTGTGTCTAGGAGCTTGGCCAGTGAGTCACAGAGTAGGGGCATCTACAAGCTTAATCATGCCGTGTTTTCCAAAGTGGTTGTACCAGTGGAGTCCGACAGCTCCACCACTCACATCCTTGCTTTGGTATTACCAGGCATTTTAACTTTTGTTTACAGGGAGGGTGTGCAGTAGTGGCTCACCGTGACCCTAACTGGACCCCCACTTACTATTTTTTTTTTTTGTGAGACAGAATCTCACTATGTTGCCCTTGAGTGCCGTGGCATCACAGCTCATAGCAACCTCAAACTCTTGGGCTTACGCAATTCTCTTGCCTCAGCCTCCCAAGTAGCTGGGACTATAGGCATCCACAACGTCTAGCTATTTTTTTGTTGCAGTTGTCATTGTTGTTTAGCTGACCCAGGCCAGGTTCGAACCCACCAGCCTTGGTGTATGTGGCTGGCACCCTACCCACTTACTCTTGACATCCAGTTGAGCGGCATACTTGGCGAACCCCTTCAGGCAGACTTTCTCCCCGAGGAGGGAGAGGAACTCCTCGAAGGCTGGGCCCGCCTCCTCATTGTTGTACATCTCCTCCTCTGAGCTCTGGCCAGCCTTGCAGTAGAGGACGCCCACCTTGTGTTTCCGGCAGAGCTGCAGAGGCAAGAGTGGTTTTATGGAGACAGGCCAGGTAGGGATATCAGGGAAATAAATGCCTCATTTTTAGGGCATGCAGCCCTGGGCGCTGCTGGTATCACGCAGGAATTCAGAACTACAGCCAGAGAGAAAGGAAAAGGGTGTTGGGGCCATGTCCCAGTTGTCCCCCCCCCCCACCAATTCCAGAAAGGCACAACAAGGTGCCATGCCGCCTATTCTCCTACGACAGGCAGAGGGTGGCTGGTGATGCCACTCTTGAGTAAAAGAGACTGTTCCCTTGGCTGGCTTCCCATAGTAGGTGGACTGGGACAGGCTGAGATTCTGCAAAAGCAAAAGCTGGAGGGCTCAGGCTCATATTCAACATTTATTCTGGGGAATAGGCCTGGGCCCCCAATAACTATGCGTGTTATAGGCATCCTGATTCCCTTGGTGACCTAAGCATAGGCCAGTCAGTGGGTCTCCCAGGACTAAGAGTCAGCTAGCTGGGTCTGCAGGTGGCTGTGATTCCAACAGCAACTGGGAACACTGTGACAGAAGCCAGGGGAGCAGAGGGAGCCAGAAAGCAGAGGGAGAGGGAAGAGTCTCTCTCAACCTAGCGGCTATCTCATCCCCAGACTATTCCCCTCCTAAGAACACTTATATTCCTGTTCTTGACATCTTTAGAATTTGATAATAGGTCCCCCTCATTTGGCTAAAACCAGCTTAAGTGGGTTTCTGTTCCTTGCAAAATGGTACCAGGAGGAGAGCAGCAGCTCCTGCCATGATGGCCTCCCACCTTAATCCCGTGCTCACCCCTTGCTCATCGAGCTTCAGCAGCTGTTCTGTCACCTTGGGAGTGTTGAGGGCCAGCCGAAGGCAGTGGATGTTGAGCTCGGGAATGACATATTCCAGGGCATCCTTCAGGGGGAGGCCACGCCCCGTCCCATGCTTGGTGGCTGTGGGCGTGGCATCTTCCAGGATGGAGCCCCGCAGGGTGATGAGCTACTCAAGGAAGAGAAGGGGAGGTTAGGAGGTTCCCAGGACCTACACAGAGAATGAAGCACACAAGAGTGGGGGTGGGGTGGGGGGGGTCCTGTTTGCAAAGAGACATGCAAAATGGTTAGAAGCTGGGGTCAGGGAGCCCTGGGTCTGAGCCAGGACACAGTTTGCTGCTCCTGGTTCTGTGATCTTGACTGACCTCTTACCTCTGACCTTCAACTCCATCTTTTCATGGAATGCGTAGGTAACAGTATCATAATTCTGAAGGGGTGCTGGGTAAGCTAAATGAGACAATGGATGCAAAATACCTTCACTTGCTCACCATGTATTGGCTGAGTGAAGTGAACAAAACAAAGACTCCTGCCCTTGCAGAGCTGACATTTGAGGTGGGAAGGTGGTTTAGGTCAGGTAGTAGGAAGTATACTGAATAAAGCAGGCCACCAGGAGTTGGGCTCTCATTGCCATTATTACAATAACATCATATGAGAAGCACATTACCTGCCTGCCTTAGATACTGCTACGACCTTGGGTCTTAAATTATAGCACTGATTTTTTTTCTTTTCTTCTCTATTTTTTTTTTCTTTTTGAGACAGAGTCTCACTCTGTCATGCTGGCACCTAGAGTCCCATGGTGTCAGCCTAGCTCACAGCAACCTCAAACTCTTGGGCTTGAGTGATCCTCCTGCCTCAGCCTCCCACCACAAAGCTTGGCTAGTATTTCTATTTTAACTATAGAGGGAGTCTTGTTCTCTTGCTCAGGCTGGTCTTGAACTCCTGAATTCAAGCAATCCACCTGCCTTGGCATTCCAGAGTGCTAGGATTACAGGTGTGAACCACCACACCCAGCCTGTGGCACTGGTTTTCAACCAGTTTCAAGAAAAAAATACCAGCTGGGCACAGTGGTTAATGCCTGCAATCCTTTAGGAGGCTGAGGTGGGTGAATTGCTTGAGTTCACAAGTTCAAGAACAATCTGAGCAAGAGCGAGACCCCAACTCTACTAAAAATAGAAAAATTTGTCAGGTGTTGTCATGGGTGCCCTAGTCCCAGCTACTCAGGAGGCTGAGGCAAAAGGATGGCTTCAGCCCAAGAGTTTGAGGTTGCTATGAGCTATGAAGACACCATGGCACTCTACCCAGAGGGCAGAGTTAGATGCTATCTTTTCTCAAGAAAAAAAAGAAAGACAAAAGAAAAAAAAAATGCTACCAGTGATTCTGATTTGATTGGTCTGAGGTGGGACATGTATGTATATGTGTATGCACACACATAATTTTAATTCCTCTCAGTTGACTCTGATGTGAATCAGGACTGGAAACCTTTGGTCAATGCTAATCATGGCCATCGTACTTCCATTACCCAGATAACTGCTTTTCAAGTTTTTCCTATAGCTGGTTACCTGATCAATTCCAGGCAATGGAATGTGAGGGGAATTCTGCTTGGTAATATTTCTGAGGCAGGTTTTCCCCTCTGACAAGAGAAAAGCTCCCTTTCACCTGCCCATTTCCTTGTGGTAGGGATATTATATGAGGATGAGATGTTTGGAACTATAGCAGTCATATTTTGATAATGAGCAAAGAGACAACAAAAAGTTACAGAGAAGTTGATCCCTGCAGACATCTACCTTCCAATTTTCTTTAAAAAAAAAAAAAAAAGAAAGAAAAAAAAAAGATGGGGTCTTGCTATTTTGTCCAGACCAGACTCAAGTGACCTTGTTGCTTCAGCCTCCTGAGTAGCTAGGAATACAGGTATACATCATTGTGCCCAGCTTACCTCCAGACTTCCAGTTAGATAATTAAAATAAACCTTTATTTGTTTTAGCTATGGTCTGTCAGGTTTTCTATTACTGTGCAGCCAAAGAAATTTCTAACTGATGTACCTTAATTACAAATCCCATATATAAAGGTACAGTTCACTGCATTGGGTTCCAGATCCTATAGTGATTGTCTAGTTATATGAACAGGTCTGTTAAGGGGAGGTTTTATCTATTTTACAGAAGAGGAAGCTGAAGCTCTGAGAGGTCAGGTGCCAGAGCTAACAAATGGCTGAACCAGGATCCCAACCCAGGCCTGACTTCCCCAAAGCTTACTGGTTTTTCTTTCTGGCTGTGAGTATAATCCACATATAAAGTAACTAACACATATACGTATGGCCAAAGAAATGATAACAAAGTGGATACCTATGTAATCACGACTCAAATCAAGAAACACAACACTTCCAGGCCCCTGAAGTCCTTTCATAATCGTCCTCGTCTCTCCAAAGGTGGCCGCATCCTGACTTTCAACACCATCATTTCTGCCTACGTTTGAGCTTCATGCAGCTTGGATTCATTTTGTTACTTGGCTTCTCTCTCTCTGTCTTTTTTTTTTTGAGACAAGAGTCTCACTATGTTGCCCTCTGTAGAGTGCTGAGGCGTCTCAGCTCACAGCAACCTCCAACTCTTGGGCTTAAGGGATTCTTTTGCCTCAGCCTCCCAAGTAGCTGGGACTACAGGCGCCTGCCACAACTCCCAGCTATTTTTTTGTTGTAGTTGTCGTTGTTGTTTAGCTGGCATGGGCCGGGTTTGAACCCACCCGTCCTGGTGTTATGTGGCCCGTGCCCTAACCACTGAGCTACAGGCACCGAGCCTTGGCTTCTTTCTCCTAAAACTACCTATGTGAGATCCACCCCTATTGTGAGGGGCTGATATTTCTCTACCATGTACTTCAATTTAACCTTTTCACTGCTGATAAGCAGAACTGCTGTCAGTATTTGCCAACTGTGAAAAGTGTTGTTGGGAACATTCATAGAAGCACCTGTTAGTTCACGTGAACACATTTCCTTTTGGATTTCTATCTAGAAGAGAAATTGCTAAATCACTGGCCATGCTCATCTTCAATTTTACTGAATTGCCAAACAGTTTTCCAAGTGGTTGTACCAATTTACACCCCATCACCCCACCCTGTCATCCTCACTGACGTTAGCTCATGCTTCTAGCCTCAGTGTGCTGCTGACCAGCAGGTCATGCTGCACACTGGACCAGCATTACACCAAGGATGCACGGCAGGGGCTGTGGAACATGACAAGGAAAATCCCCTCCCCGAGGGGCTTGTTACAAGTTTCCCAAACACACCCAGGGCTATGGTTTAGTAAAGAGGATCAGTGTTAACTGCAAAACACGCTCACTTAAGTCAACAAACACAGGAGGCAGCAAAAGTAACATATCAGGACCTCACCTCTAAACGTCAGCCTACCATTGCCAAAGTGCAGATGGGCAAGAGGCATGTGTGGAAGGAACAGAATGAGCACATGCTTAGGAGTTCCCAGCGCTGGTCCTGGTAATTAACAAATCTCTCTTATCATAAGTGTGGTAATCTTGAAACATCATGAAAAGCAGTGATGTCAGGGGCTTTGCCCTGCACTGGGTGGCCCTGGGCTTGTGGGTTTAAGTTAACAGGATCAGCATCTTTGTAGCATAATGACACTGTCCCATAGCGCCCTCTGCTGGGGAGGGATAGTGTAAACCAGAAACATTTTTTCACACTGGAGACAGGTGGCCTGTGGCTACATTTTGGCTTTGACCCCCTTGACCAATGCCCACTCCTGGAAAAGCTCCAAGCTCTTCCTTCTGCACTGGAGAAAGTAGGGAATGGGCAGGCCACAAGTTGCCACCTCTCTCTCCAGCTGATCATATCCAACATCATTTCCCACCTGGACAGCAGCCTGCCCCTATCTCCCTGCCTGTCCCATGCCCAACTGGCTCTTTCTGTAGCAGCTTGAGTCATGTCACAACTCTCCTTGCTCAGAGCCCAATGACATCTGGCAACACCTTGTTGAGGTAACAGAGAAAGTGAGCTGTGAAAGGGACAGGGTGCTGTGTAAGCAGGGAGGTTCCAACGTGGGCAGGCCATTCTCCACTCACTCCTGACTCCGGGCTAGGCAGTGAGCATACTCTCCAAGGAATTTTTCTGGGAGGTTACTTGGGAGTGAGTCTGCCTAGGTTCAAATCTCAGCTCTAGCTATGTGACCTGGGGTAAGTTGCTTAATTTCTCTGTGCCTATTTCCTCATCAATGAGGAAGAAATGGGGAGATGGGGATAAGAATGCCTAACTCGAGGTATTGAAAGGATTCAATAAAATGTATGTTGCTTACCACTGTAGCTTGTCTACAGAGAAAACAACACAGGCAAGCCATCATTACATGCTGCAGATACATGTCAAAAGTACAGGTAGAAAGCCACATACATAGTTAAGAATGTTTAGTTCTTCCTTTCTTTCCTTTCTTTCCTTTCTTTCTTTCTTTCTTTTTTTTTTTTTTTAAGACAGAGTCTCACTCTGTTGCCCTGGGTAGAATGCTGTGGCATCATAGCTCACAGCAACCTCAAACTCTTGGGTCAAGCTTTCTTCTTGCCTCAGCCTCCTAAGTGGCTGGGACTACAGAAGTCCCCAAAACACCTGGCTAGTTTTCCTATTTTTAGTAGAGATGGGGTCTCGCTCTTGCTCAGGTTGGTCTTGAACTCCTGAGGTCAGGCAATCCACCCTTCTCAGCCTCACAGACTGCTAGGATTACAGGCGTGAACCAAGTAATGTATAATTTTTTAAACCATGCCTGGCCAAAAATGTTTTAATTTTTTAAACTTAAATAGAAGCTACAGTTTGTTTTTTTACTCACTTAACAGTATGCTTTGGAGAGGATTTATATAAACACACACACACAATCAGACGTGTTTATATAAATACACACAGTCAGACGTATCTACTGAACAAAAATGGGAGTCTCACTAGATACATGATTAAACTTGCTTTTTACACTTAATGAGACTTTCTTTTTTCTGCTTCATTTACTTACATATCATTCAAGTTCTTAGCAATAAGCATTTGGTACTTTTTATTCATTTATTTATTTATTTTTGAGACAGAGCCTCAAGCTGTTACCCTGGGTAGAATGCCGTGGCATCACAGCTCACAACCACCTCCAACTCCTGAGCTCAAGCGATTCTCCTGCCTCAGCCTTCCAAGTAGCTAGGACTACAGGTGCCTGCCACAATGCCCGGCTATTTTTTTTGGTTGCAGCCGTCATTGTTGTTTGGCAGGCTGGGCTGGATTCGAACCCACCAGCTCAGGTATATGTGGCTGGTGCCTTAGCTGCTTGAGCCACAGGCGCTGAGCCCATTTGGTACTTTTTAAATTTAAAAAAAAAAAAAAAAAACTGATAAAGCAAAAATCTGGTCTTACCCTATCAAAACTCACATTGGTCAGGCTAATGGGAATCAGTTAGGCCTGGTGGGCCAGACAGTCCTTGGCTGGTTGGACCCTCTATCCCCACCTCCGTGACCTTGGTGAGACAGTGCCAGAAAGGGGGCCCATGACAGGGTATTCATGGCCTGGGGCTCATCCTGTCCAGGCTCTCTGGGCTGGGGGCTGGGAGCTGGTATTTAGGTGACAGGTGCCAAAGCCCAGCTCCAAGTCTGTTCCTGCCTCAGTGGGAAGCCTGGTGCTGCCAACGCTCATATCCCATCTGCCAGGTGATCCAGGCTCACTGAAGACTGTCTGTTTGGCGACCAGGATGGCCATCTGGGGCAGGCCGACAGGCTTGGAAGGCAGCCTGGGCTCTTCGTTCTGGCCCCCATGTTTGGTTGATGGGAGCCCGAGGCACGTGTGTGTGGACAGGAGAAGGTCAGACCCTGTCCCAAGTTAAGTCCTGCTCCCTAACATAGTCCTCTGACCTCTTGGGAAAGACTGACAGCCAAAACATCAATGTCAATCGGAACAGTACCTGGCGTCATAGCACTTACTTCCCTGCTGCCTGTTCGCATGCCTCACGTATGTCAGTCCAAGAGAACCTTCCCTCAGTCTAGCAGACGATCTAACAGCACAATAGAGCAGCTCTGCAAGGGACTGAGCCTAGGGCTGAGTCTGTGTGTGAGGGCAGAGAAAGGCCTGCTTGTTAGTGTGAAGGAGCAGACCCGGGCTTCCTTTCAAGGCAGGTGGGTCACAATCCACAAGGCTAACTTGGTATAACAAGGGGACGGTAGACTAAGACCCCTCCTGACAGCTAACTTAACTGGGCTCTCCCCAAATGTCAGGCCTTGCATTGCCTATGAGCTCACTGGGCCCACATTACAGTCCTATAAAACTGAGATTTCCAAGGGGAAAACTGAGGCTCTGAGAGAGGAAGCCAAGTGTCCAAGGTTCCTGCTGAGTGGTCAGACTGCGAATGATACAAGGTCTCCAACACACAGGTGTGGTCCTACCACCAGACCTTGGTACTGGTTGTTCTCTCTGCCTGGAATACTCTTCTTCCAGCTGTGCATATGCCTCCCTTCTCTCTCTTCCTTTAAGTCTTTACTCAAATGTCATCTTCTCAGGGATGCCTCTTTCGACCAGCCTGTCTAAAACTCTAACTACCGTATATACTCGATATAAGCCGAGTTTTTTCGGCACAAAATTTGTGCCGAGTTCGGGTTTTTCGGCACAAATTTTGTGCCGAAAAAACTCAGCTTATACTCAAGTATATACGGTACTCACTGGTGGTGACACTCACCCCTCCTCTCTGCTTTCCTTTCCACACCAACATCCTGCTCTGCGCTGTACAATGTGCTGAGGTGTCCTGTGCGGAACACAGGCCCATGAGCATCTGCTCCCTTACTCCCTATAGAACCCTTAGTGCCAGGGTGTGGCGCTGAGAACATCACTCTAGAATGAATGAATCCCAGACTTGTGGCCATGAGACTCAGAGTCCCTGTGCCCTGCTTGGGGTGGACTGGAGTCCCCAGAGGCTACTTTTGTGGATGCTGGGGTGGGAAGTATATGGAAGCAAGCACAAGCTGGGAATGGCATTAAGCCAGTTTCAAACTTACTGAACAGAAATTATAGCAAACACATACACACTTTTTTTTTACCCAGTACTTTTGCACTGAAGTCTTATGACTCTCAATACACGTGACATTGACTGATATTTAAAAAATTCATTCTACAGAGTCTATTTTCAATACAAACAAAAAGAAAAATGCCAGCACTGTGTTGGGTGAGTTCACGGCTCTGGAACGTGTCCAGTGTGCAGTCTGAGCTGAGTTCATCAAACCCCAGAGGCAGCAGAGTGCAGCAGCTGAAGCACAGGCATACACCCTGCCCTGCCACTTGCTGGAGGGTGCTTTGGGGAAGCTCCTTCACTTCTCCATGCCTGTTTTGTCATAGATAAATGAGGACAATGGTGTTTTCATCACAGAACCTCAATGAGAGTTAAGTAAGTTACCATAAATAGAAAACTCAGAACAGCGGTAGGGGGTGAGGGGCGGATGGGAAAGGAGGGGAGAGGTCAGATGGAGAGAGGGTGAATGGTAGGATCACACTTATGGTGCATAGTGCAAGGGTACATGTTGGATCTATTAAGTATAGAGTATAAATGTCTTAACACAATAATTAAGCAAATGAGGTGAGGGATATATTAACCTGTATGATGTAAGCGTTCCAAATTATATATGAAATCAGCACACTGTACCCCATAAATGCATTAATATATACATGATCTACTTCATGATCTAATAAAAAAAAATTAGTGTTTAAAAAAAAAAAGAAAACTCAGAACAATGGCTGACACAGGGTGAAGCGGATTTGCAGTAACGACGACAATAGTGCTAAATATTTATTAGTATATGATTGTGGTTGTCATTTCACCCCAGTAGTTACCCATATGTCCTAAAACAGTGGGTCACAGTGTGAGCTGTCACCTCACATTCTGCCCTGGTGCTCATCTGGTCAGAAAGGTGAGCAGAGGGAGGAGGGGCTGGGGAGACAGAGGCTGGTGGCCCGGCGCACGTGGTTTTGGGGCTGTTTCTCCTGGGCTGCCACAAAGCCTCCATGTCATCCCATTCTGCCTCAGTGGGAAGGTCTTGATCAGGGATAGGGTGAAGGCCCTCAGTGGAGCATCTGCCAGCCTGGATGAGGCCCAGGACTTGGCTGGCCCCAAACCCAAAGTCCTTGGCAGTGGCAGCCTGCTGTGTCTATGCCCGGGAAAGGCCAGGCCCATAGGGACTGGGGCAATGCAGGTCTGAGGGAGACCCACTGCGTGAGGTTTGCCTAGCTGACAATAGCCCCTTTTCTAGGAGGGTCTTCCTTATTTGGGTATTTTGGAAGTCTCTGTCATTTTTGGTTTCCTAGCTCCCCTCTTTT
Organism: Loris lydekkerianus; assembly: GCA_963574355.1. Taxonomy (NCBI): domain Eukaryota; kingdom Metazoa; phylum Chordata; class Mammalia; order Primates; family Lorisidae; genus Loris; species Loris lydekkerianus. Next base: position 37,709 of record CAUYPK010160359.1, on the reverse strand, counting down.
TGCTGAGGACCTGGCCTGTCTCTCTTCCAGGTGGCTCTGATGAAACTGTCAATCCCAGTGCCCTGCCCTGCCCCTGGAACACATGTCCTAGAACTGCTCAGTCTCCTCCACCGGCCCCAAACATAGTGACTGTGATGTCACTGTGTCACAGCCTGGTGTGTCGGCTTATGATCCAAGTAAGCCACAGGCCTTTCCAGATTCAGCAGGTATAAATGAGTCTGTTCCTTTTGGATGAGAAGTAAAAAGGTGTGGAAGACTTGAACAGCCAGTCTCCATTTTCCCATGCCACACAGAGAGCTTGTTGGTGGCAGAAAAGTGTAATATTCCCAATGCAAAAAAGCAGCACAGCAGAGAGATAAGAAAAAAGCTTGGTGATTTCCTTTCTGTCTCGAGTACAGGATCTGAAGCTAGCCCTACCCCTGGGTTTGCAGTTAAGTGAACAAATGAATTCTATTTCTAGCTTAAGTAAGTTATAGATTTCTGTCACTTACAAGTAAGAGTCTAATAAAGCATGGGTGCCCCTACCAGCCTTCTCCCCTACCTAGGGCTGACATTTAATTCAGGGGAAGAACTCTAACAGAGCCAGGACAATGGGACTGGGCCTCTGCTCTGAAAGGAAAGTACCTTGTAGGAAGTGTTCACAGCTGATCTGCTGGGCCTGCTGTAAAGAATCCCCAACTCCTGCCAGGCTTGTTACCTTAATTCCATTTTCCTTGATGAGGGAAATTTCACTACCCTGACATGATCTCTCTTCCTCCCCTCTTTCTTATGTTAACTACAGTTAATCTCTTACAAATAGGTTTTGTACTTTAAGGTTCCTAAATCAGACAAAGTAGATTCAAATCCTAGCCTGGGTGCTCATTCATGATCCTGTAAGTTATTTAATTTCTCTTAGGTTCCTCCTCTGGGTCACTCTCCTGGGAGGTTGTTGGAAGACATGACACAGAGCAGGGGAACACTTACCCCCAGAGCCTGGCTCACACACGAGTGGCTATTACTTATGTAGTAACAGTGACAGTGATGGGACCTACCTCGCGGGTCCGGAAGATGATCCTGTACTGGTACTGAGGTCCGTGGTCCTTGTGGTCTTCCAGTTTCTCCCGCTTGATGCTCACAGCCACTGACCCCAGCTTCTCATCCACGCCAAAGTAATTGGCATGTTCTAGAAAGAAGACAGGTGAGTTTCAGGGTCAGGTGTCTGGGAAAGAAAGGTCCTGTCCCACAGCAGGCCTGGCAAGATAACTGGGGCAGGCTCTTGTGTAACCCGTGGGATGCTGGTCACACAAACCTCATGTCTGGTCACAGCCACACTCAATGGAGAAACACAAAAGGCAAAAGTGAACCTCCCTGTACCACCTCTTCTCAGTCACAATTTTTCCGTTTTACTTTTTTTTGTGAGACAGAGTCTCTGCCACCCTGAGTAGAGTGCTGCGGTATCATAGTTCACAGCAATCTCAAAGTCCTCTTGTCTCAGCCTCCCAAGTGGCTGGGACTATCAGTGCCCACCACAAGGTCCAGATAGCTTTTCTTAGAGATGATGTCTTGCTCTTACTCAAGCTGGTCTCAAACTCCTGAGCTCAAGCAATCTACCCACCTTGGCCTCCTACAGGGCTAGGATTACAAGTGTGCGCCATCTCACTGTTCAAGTGTGCCATAAAATAAAAAAGGCTAAAAACCCTTGGTCTAGACACTTTCTCACAGGCTCAAATCTGGGCCAAGGCCAAGTCACCTAATTGCATTCTTAGCAGCAAACTGGGGTTAAGGGTAGGATGAACCCACCCCTCACCGTGGTAGCGAGAATTAAATAAATTAACATACATGGAGCATTCAGCACAGTGCCAGGCATTTAGTAAGCATATCGTATGTGTTGGCTATTACCATCTCCCTTACTATCACCTAGAATACAAGACCCTAACCATTACCTTTATCTGACCATGTTCCTTTACACCTAGGTAACTTAGACACTGCTCTTTCCCCCTTAAGGTGACGGAGTCTTTAGTGCAACATGGAGCAAGTGTTCTGTTCTCTCCTCTAAGTAACAACAACCTTTCTAGGCACACAGTTCTTCCTGATGTACAACCCAAGTATCTTGTGCTTGTGGTGGGTAGCCACCAGCAGTCTGTCTGTCTTGACTCAAGTCCTCGAAGTCAGCATTTGCCACCATCAGAAATTCAAATGGTGCTTCAAGCAGCTGCCTCTCCATCCCATCCCAGTGCTCTGAATATTTAATGATGGCTCCTATTCTCATGAGATATTGTTGGCAAATCAAAGGCTAATTTAAGGCCAAAATACTGTGTTAATTAATGGACCCAATCAGAATGGCATCTCAGTGGGTTAAACGATCTCTCCAGCTGGTCAGAGAACAGAATAAATATTGTAAGGCCGGGTGCGGTGGTGCTCACGCCTATAATCCCAGCACTCTAGGAGGCCAAGGCGAGTGGATTGCTTGAGCTTAGGAGTTTGAGACCAGCTTGAGCAAGAGCGAGATCCCGCTCTACTAAAAACTAGAAAGACTAGCCAGGCATTGTGGCAGGTGCCGGTAGTCCCAGCTACTTAGGAGGCCAAGGCAAGAGGACTGCTCAAGCCCAGGAGTTTGAGGTTGCTGTGAGGTATATGCCACATACTACCCAGGACGACAGAGTGAGACTGTCTCAAAAAAAAATAAAAGAAAGAAAAAGAATAAACATTGTATTTCACAGATACCAGTTCATTCCAGAAGCAGTTACAGGGATTGTTGTTGTACTCAGCACCACTGCATGCATAGCACCTTGCAAATCTCCGCATAGGCCCTCAATAAACACTGACCAATGATTAACTTATAATTTTTGCATAAAAATGTTTATAGCAACATTATTCATAATAACCAAAAAGTAGAAAAAAAGTGTTCATCAAATTATAAATGGATAAATGATATGTGGTATATACATACAATGAAAAACTACTCAGTAACAAAAAGGAATTAAGTACTAATACAGGCCACAACATGAACTTGAAAACATAATTCTAAGTGAGAAAAGATAGTCACAAAAGAACATATATTATGGATCCTACTTATATAAAATGAACGACTTATTAATGCTCATACCCCTAATGTTTTCTTCTTAGTAATTTTCTTTCTTTTTTTTGAGACAGAGTTGCACTTGGTCACTCTCAGTGGAGTGCTGTGATGTCACAGTTCACAGAAACCTCAAACTCTTGGGTTCAAGAGATTCTCTTGTTTCGGGCCTCCCAAGTAGCTGGGACTACAGGCACCTGCCACAATGCCCAGCTATTTTTAGAGAAGAGGTCTTGTTCTTGCTCAGGCTGAACAAGATCCTCTCTCTAAAAATAGCTGGTCTTGAACTCCTGAGGTCAAGCAATACACTCACCTCAGCCTCCCAGAGTGCTAGGATTATAGGCATGAGCCACCATGCCCAGACCTCTTAGTAATTTTCCATCCACTGCCCCCTACCTGTTCCTTGGCTACATATTCTCACTTGCCCATGCTGGGTTCAGAGTTCAGCCCAATCTCTCCCTCCCCCACCGCCAAAGCTCCATTGCCGTGGTCTCTATACCTATCACAAAGATCTGAATAAGTCTTCCTTAACTGTGTTTTAACAAGTACCATTGAGTAATTTTTTGAGGGGGTGGGTCCTGGGTAAAGTGCTGTGGTCTCATAGCTCACAGCAACCTCAAACTCTAGTGCTTGAGCAATCCTCTTACCTCAGCCTCCCAAGTGGCTAGGACTACTGGGACCCGCCTCAATGCCTGGCTAGTTTTTCTGTTTTTTAGTAGAGATGGGGTCTCCCTCTTGCTCAGGCTGGTCTCACTCCTGAGCTCAAGCAATCCACCCATCTTGGCCTCCCAGAATGCTAGGTTATAGTCTTGAGCCACCGTACCCTGAAGAGTAATTTTTTTCTTTAACAGCTTCCAGGACTACAAAGAAGTCATTTTAAAAAAGAAAATGGCAGTTAGGTGCCCATGCTCAGTAGTTAGTGCACCAGCCCTGTGTACTGGGGATGGTGAATTCGAACTCGGCTCAGGCCTGCTAAACATTAAAAACTAGAAAAGAAAATAGCTTTATTTTATTTATTTATTTATTTATTTGAGACAGAGTCTCACTATTTCACCCTTGGTAGAGTTCCATGGTGTCATAGCTCGCAGCAACTTCAGACTCTTGGGCTTAAGTGATTCTCCTGCCTCAGCCTCCCAAGTAGCTGGGACTATAGGTGCCTGCCACAACGCCAGGCTATTTTTCGTTGTTGTCGCAGTTGTCATTGTTGTTTAGCAGGCCCAGGCTGGGTTCGGACCCGCCAGCCCAACCACTGAGCTGTGGGCACTGACCCCAAAATGGCTTTTTTTAAAAGCTTGACAATGAGTACTTCCTACCTGCCTGACAACTAAGTATTTTAATGGATAATCTTATTTGATCTCCATTCCTTTCATTTAAGTATTTCTACGTGTGAGTTGAAAAGAATGTGTTCTTTGTTGATTAAGTACAAAGTTATTAATATATATAAATGTAAAATCAAGTTAAGTTCAAATCACTCAAATCCTCTGCATCCGGAGTTTTGCCTACCAGATCTGTCGATTTCAGCAAGCGAACCTGTGAACCTCTCCCACTACATGTGTGGATTTGTCCTTCTCCCTGCAGACTTATCAGGCTTTTAATCTATTTAATATATACCTAAACCAGCTTGCCAGGTATGCGCAGATTCACAAGTACCAGAACTTCTTAGAAAAATGTTTAAAAATCAACATAAAATAGACTTCTCAATTCTTTTAAAAGGTGCTTGCTAGCCTTTCAGTCTATTTCGGATGACACTGATACTCCCTCATTAGCTTTCTCAGGTAAGCAACCATCTGGAACAGCTCTTTTCATCCCTTTATTTTTTATCTCAGTGTCACATCATTTTTTTTTTTTTTTTTTTTTTTGAGACAGAGTTTCACTTTGTCACCCTCAGTAGAGTGCTGAGACATCATAGCTCACAGCCACCTCAAACTGTTGAGCTCAAGAGATCCCCTTGCCTCAGACTCCTGAGTAGGTGGGACTACAGGTGCCCGCTGAAACACTTGGCTATTTTTAGAGACAAGGTCTCACTCTGACTCAGGCTGGGCTCAAACCTGTGAGCTCAAGCAACCCACTTGCCTCAGCCTCCCAGAGTGCTAGGATTACAGGTGTGAGCCACCGCGTCCAGCCTCTCTGTGTCATTTTGTTTTGATCATGTGATGCTAGTGCAATCATCTCCATTTGCTACACGAGGACTAAGGGTGGGATGTACCACATAGCCACTAAGCTACGAAACAGACACCCCAATCCAGGGCTACCTGACTACACACTGTGAGCCCTGTGGGATAAGTCTCACTCTGTCACTCTGAGTTGAGGGCCGTAGCATCAAGTTCACAGCAACCTCAAACTCTTGGGCTCAAGTGACCCTCTTGCCTCAGACTCCCAAATGGCTGGGACTATAGGCACCCACCACCATGACCAACAAGATTTTTAATTCTTAGTAGAGCTGAGGTCTCACTGGTTTTCAGGCTGGTCCCAAACTTCTGAGCTCAGGTGATCCACCCATCGTGGCCTCCCAGAGTGCTAGAAGGTGTGAAACACCACACCTGGCTCTACTTTACAAAAATTTTATGCTAATAGTTGTGTACTAGTTGCCTACCCATTATCCATTTTCCCTTCTTTTTTAATAAAAACCTTATATTCTTGGGAGAGGAAAAGACAGGGACTCCGTCTAGCTAAAAACCTCCATTTCCTAGGCTCCGTGAACATAGAAGAGGTCAATAAGCAGAAATAATTGGATGGGGCTTTTGAGAAGGCTCTCTAAAAGGGGCTGACCCGCCAGGAGGTCTGCCTTTTTGTTCTCATCCTTCCCTCTTTTCCCCTGTGCCTGGAAACACAGATATGAGTCATGGTTGGAGCTGTAGCAGCCATCTTGACCTGGAGGGGACTGGAGGCCACAGTGACGCTGGAATTCCACTGATGTTGCAGAGTAACCATCCCAGCCCTATGCTGCTGACCTCTGGAATTTCTTTAAGTGGGAGACACTTCCATGTTGTTTAAGTCTGTTATGAGTAGTTATAATCAATCCTGAATCATTACAGCTTTCAGCATTTACAAATTTGGAAAATGGCTGGGCATGGTGGCTCATGCCTATGATCCCAGCACTCTAGAAGGCTGAAAAAATATATATTTTTTGCAAAGGACCAGGTACGGTGGCTTACACCTGTAATTCTAGCACTCTGGGAGATCAAGACAGGAAGATCACTTGAGCTCAGGCGTTCAAAACCAGCCTGAACAAGTGCAAGACCCATCTCTGCTAAAAATAGAAAAATTAGCTGGGCCTTGTAGCAATAGCCTGTAGTCCCAGCTACTTGGGAGGCTGAGGCAGGAGGATCACTTGAACCTAGGAGTGTGAGGTTTCTGTGAGCTAGGCTGATGTTATGGAACTCTAGCCTGGGTAAAAAAAAAAAAAAAAGAAAAGAAAAGAAAAAAGAAAAGAAAAGAAAAGAAACAGCAAAAGAAAAGAAAAGAAACAGCAAAAGAAAAGAAAAGGACAAAAGAGAAGAAAAAGAAAGAAAGAAAAGAAAAAAGGAAAAGTACATGTTAAAAAATCCAAATTTTAGGAGAATCTTGTAAGATTAGAAAGGTTGGCAGTACTGAGTTTGTCTGCATTTCTTGCATAAAAGTCAGCTGGAGGAGAGTAGCCTGGTCCCTGGTTAGCATGCTTCACTCCTGTATACTGCCTGCCCAGCCTTGTAGCTGCCTGGGTTTGTGTTCTCTGCAATATGCTATGTTCCCTCCATGGAGGCACCAGGAAATCTAATGATGTACAAAGCCCATCTTCCCCTGGTGTGAACACCCTCCAAACATCACAGCTCCACCTTCAAAATGGATCCAGAACCTGCCTGCAAGATTCTTCCCCACTGCTGGGCTCCCCCCCACCCCCCCAGACTATCACCACCTCACACCCAGACTATTGCAGCAGCTTCCTCCACCCCCTATCCCCCCACTCTCCTGTCCCACCCCTCTCCCCCTAGTCTGTTCTCTGCACACAGCCAGAGGGAAACTGTCACATGGAAGTCAGATTAGGGCCCTCCCCTGCTCAGAGCCCTCCTATAGCTCCATTTTACGCAGGGTACAAATAAAGGGTCTTTGCCAAGTTCCACATGATCTGCCTTTGTCATTTCTCTGCCTCAGCTCCCTCCACTTTCCCTCAGTCACTCTGTTCCAGCAACACTGGCCTCCCACCTGTTCCTCCAGTGTTCTGGGACTCTTATACTTGCTGTTCTCTGTGCCAGGAACACTGTCCACAATTTCTGCATGGCTCTCTCCCTCAACCCCTCTAGCTCAGTACTGAGAGGCCCTCCCTGACCCCCTGATGATAGCTGCCAGTCCCCACCTGGAACTCAATTCCTTTTTCTCCACAGCACTTAGCATCCTACAACGCCTTCCGTGTTTTGTACATTTATCTTGTTGTATTGTCTACTTTACCCTACTAAAACATTAAGTGCTAGGCAGACAGAATTTTTGTTTCAAGCTAGTCAAAACCATATCCCCAAGGCTCTAGAAAGTGCCTGGCTCACAGCTGTACCGAGCTCTTATTTGCTGAATACACGCATGTCTGTTGTGTCACGTAGCACAAGCTTTATCAAGTGTTCACTGTGACCTCACAGCTCCCTGGGAGGGAGTCTGCCTTCCTGCTGATCCTCAGGGCCAGAGTAGAGCCTGGCACAGAGGGAATGAAGGAGCAGGGAGGTCTCAAAGACAAGAGTAGCCCCTCCACCCCACCCGCATCACCTTTGCCCACGAAGTAGTCCTGGTAGTAGCGGGCACCCAGGTCCACGTGCTCAATGCTGTACTGCCGGGGCCGACTCTGGGTCCTCTGCTGTTCCTTGGGCACTTCCAGCACTGAGATGCTGGCATTGGTGCGGTAAGCGCTCAGGGTGGGCTCTGCCGGGTGGCCCTCACCACCACTCGGGGAGCCCATGGAAGCCCGGGAGAAGCTCACATTGCGCTCACACTCGCCTCCGATCTCATTGCGGAAATGAGGGCAGCTGAGCAACAGGTCATTGCTGTTGTCATCGCCCAGGTCCTGCTCCAGGTTCTCCTTGCAGTTCAAGTCCTCCGTGCTGGTGAAGGCTGGGTCCAGGCCCCCTAGGCTGTGGGCCCGTGAGGCCGTGAGCGACGCCATGGCCGAGGCGGCCGAGGCAGCTGAGGCACCCGTGGTGGTGTTACGCCGCTGGGCCACGGACACCCTGTTGGCGGCCGCCTCATTGAGGTCAAACAGCATGCTCTGCACGTCAAAATGGGCAAAGCTCTTCTGACACACCCATGGCCTGCTGGCTTCTGGGGGGCTCCGACCCTCGTCAGCATCCCGGCCAGCTTCCCCCTCTGGCTTGCTGTTCCTCAGCTTCCGGAAGATGGATGAGTCCACTGTGTCCCCGCTGCCCAGGCCCCGCACGGGTTTCTTCCGGGTCTTCTCCTTCATGGGCTGCAGTGGTAGGAGACTGTCCTTTGAAGGCTGCCCATTGCGGAGGTCCCCTTTGGCTCCTCCGCCACCCCCTATGGAGTGCGGACCTGGATCTGCCCGCAGGAGCTCAGGGAGGTTCTGGGAGCCCCGGGTCTCAGGCTGCTCGCTGCGGAATTCGTTGAGAATATCGAAGAAGCTCTGCTCAGGCACACCCTGCACATCAATGGATGAGGTGCTCCCATACTCACGGAAGAGGGGCAGGGCCCCCGTGTGCCGGGCCCCCCGCGGTTCCCCCGTGTCCTCAATATCACACTCACTGAGCGTGATCTCGCTGCTGCTGCGGTGCTGCAGGGGGAGGAAGGCCCTGCCCGGGGATCGGGGCCATCCGTCCTGGAATTCCACGTCTTTGGACCTTCTCCTGGAGAGTCGGTGGAAGGCTTTGGACCCTGAGGAAGCTGGGGTGTTAGCCGGGAGCTGTCCATTCTGTACACTCCTTATGGAATGAGCCACCTTGGGGGCCTTTGTGCCATCTGTATCCTGTGAGGGGCTTGGGTTGCTCTGCTCTCTCAAGGCCTCCCGCTTAGGTGGCCAGTCGGCCACTCTTGCGCGCACACCCATCTTGGGCACTGCAGGGGTGGTGGGGCTGGGGCGGGTGGTGGCAGTGGCCGGGCTCTCACCAAGAGGCTGGGACATGTTGCCATTCTGGGCCCAGAATCCCATGGGAGAATAATCCCCTGTGTGTGGCCCAGGGAGGACATCGGCCCCCCTGGCCCCACAACTGGCTGCCAGGTCCACACCGTCATTGGGAATGGGCCGATAGGTGGTCATAGTCCACAGGCACTGGAGTGCTGCTGGCCCCTGTAAGCTGTGGTGTGACACTATGGGGTCCCCTGCCCCTCAGCCATTGTTCAGCAGGGCTGCCAGTCCCAGGATGAAGGATGCTGGTCCCCGAAACCTGGTGGGAAGGTTGTGAGCCTGTGGAGTCCAGTTCTCCACCATCGCTGTACAAAGCCAAACCAAGGACAACCTCAGGAGGCAGTTGCTGTCTTGGGGGCTCCAGGCTGAGACGCTCAGCAGGGCAGAGCAAGCAGCAGTTGTGGGTGCCAGCCCGCAGGCAGCAAGGGTGTATTCCTGGCCATGCTGAAAGAGGAGAAAAGGAAAATGTGAGACATGATGAGCATGCTGGTGTTCCCAGAGAATGGGAAATGTGACTCTTTTTATTTTTTTGACAGCTTTACTCATTAAAAAAACTTAACATTATGGAAATTTGCAAACATATTCAAAAGTAGAGAGAGGACTAGGATAAGCCAACAAGCCAACCCCCAGATAAAACAAAATGAACTGTTTGCCATTCCTGTCTCATCTCTCCATCCAACCTATACCTTTCTGCTTTTGATAATATTTTAGGCTAAATCCTAAAAGTCATTCCATCTGTAAATATTTTAGCTCGTATCTCTCACAGATAGAGACTTTTTAAAAAATAGCCTTGATTACCATACCCATTTAAATTAACAGGAATTCCTTATCACACACTCTCCTAAGTATGTTACATGTTCCTCACTGTCTCCTGTGAGTTGTCTTATTCAAATCAGGATCCAAATAAGACATACTCTTCGCTTTGGAAGATTTTTCTTTTTTCTTTTTTAGATTGAATTGAGTCTCACTTTGATACCCTTGGTAGAGTGCCATGATGTCATCCTCAAACTCTTGGGCTCAAGCGATTCTCTTGCCTCAGCCTCCCAAGTAGCTGGGGTTACAGGCGCCTGCTACAATGCCCAGCTATTTTTTTTTTTTTTTTTTTTTTGTGATGTGACTGTAGCAGTCTTATATTTGAAACTCAAGAAGGAATCGACTGCGTTCCAAACAGCTAAATACACATGTCCAAACAATGAAGGCATTTTTTTTTAAACTGCCACATTCATTCCAAAGCCCATTCATCTCCTTCAGCATCCCAGATGAAGTACATGTAACGCCCAGCTAGTTTTTAGAGAAGGTGTCTCGCTTTTGGTCAGACTGGTCTTGAACTCCTGAGTTCCAGCAATCTACCCCCCTTGGCCTACCAGAGTGTTGGGATTATAGGCATGAGTCACTGTGCTTGGCCTAGAAGATATTTTTCTTAAATGTCTTCTACTCTATAATAGCCACCTTCCTTTATGTTGATGCTATTTGCTAGTTTAAGGAAAGCAATTGCTTTTCTGTGGCCTTCCCCATTTGGGGGATGCCTGTGGTGCCATTTAACCTGTTCCTCTGCCCCCTGTAATTCTTGTTGCCTGGTGGCTTCACATAGAGGCCAGATTGTTGTCTGTCTGCTCTATATTCTGCCCAATACAGCTACTGCACCAAGAAGGAAGTCAAAATGACAGATGAGTCAGTATGAGCACCAGCAGACTTTGGGGAAGAAAGCCACAGAAGGGTCATCTCCCCATTACTTCTTTGCAGGGATCTCCCCAGTAACTCTTTATAACACCAAACCTCTCCCCAATCCTTAAGCCCTTGAGACTTGGCCCCTGCCAACGTCTTTGATGTGTCTCCCCATCCTCTACTAAGCATTAATGACACTGGCCTTTGTTTTTTTATTTTCATTTTGTTATTTTACTTTTTTTGAGACAGTCTTACTCTGTCACCCTAGGTTGAGTACTGTGGGTGGTGCCATAGCTCACAGCAACTGCAACTTCAAATTTCTAGGCTCAAGTGATCCTCTTGTCTTAGCCTCCCGAGTATCTAGGACTACAGGCGCCTGCCACAACGCCCAGCTAGTTTTTCTACTTTTAGGAAAGACAGGGCCTTTTTCTTACTCAAGCTGGTCTTGAACTCCTGAGCTCAGGCAATCCACCTGCCTTGGCCTCCCAGAGTGCTAGGATTACAAAAGTGAGCCATCACACTCAGCCTGGCCTTCTGATTTTAGAGGGGTCCTACTCTGTTGTTCAGGGACACAATCACAGCTCACTGTAACCTCTAAGTCCTAGGTGCAAGCAATCCTTCCACGTCAGCCTCCTGAGTAGCTGGGATCACAGGTGTGCAATAGCACACCTGGCTAATTTTCTTATTTTTACATTTTGTAGAGATGGGAGGTCAGTCTCTCTATATTGGCAAGGCTGGTCTCAAACTCCTGGCCCCAAAGATGCTTCCCTTGACCTCTCACAGAGCAGGGATTACAGGCATTAGTCTGTTTCTGACCTACATTCACTTCCTTTGTTGTTTTTTTGCTGTACTAATCCTTATCCAAGATATTTGGATATCCTTCCTCAGTTCTTCACCAGACTAGTTCCTTTCCATGATGTCAACTCTTCAACAAAGATGTCCCCAAACCACCCTATAGAGACAGAGAAGCCTTTCTCAATCACCCACTCAGCTTTTCATTTTTCTTAACAATTCATTATTTGTTTACTGACTCTCCATCACTCAAATGTCAGCTCCAGAAAGGCAAGAGTGTTTGTGTGGTTCACTGATATAGCCGCAGTGCCTAGAACAGTGTCCAGGACATGTGTGAATTATTTATTATATCAATGAGCAAACAGATGGCCTCTGCCTAATCTGAGTGTAAATATATGGTGATCTTCAGGGCTCTGGGGAAGGGAGTTCATGGTTAGCAGTGAAAGGCTCCCTGAAGGTTGGCTTCCCTTTTTCTCCACCTTGAACCCCTGCTGGAGACGAAGTGGGCCACCATCTGTGCTGAAGCCTGTTGCTCACCCAGCAGCTGTGCCTCTTTCCTTTTGCCAACAGTATTGACTTTGTCCAGGGCAGTGGAGCGCTGGGTTGAGCTGGGCACCTGGCTCAAGGTGACCCATAACTTTCTTTCGCTAGGAACTAGAGCTGAACATGGCCCTTCTGGAAAGCTGTTGGTGCTTCCTCTCTGTGTGCATGGAGGGGCATTTTCTAACTTGTGCCCAGAGATCCAGAGCGAACTGGTAGGCTCACGGGCACAACAGTGAGGACAGCTTACCACTTCTGAGAAAGGGGGAACAGAAAGTGAAGGGGGAGGCGGAAGGTGGGAAGCAGGGTCTCCTCTCTTCCATGAGCACAGGAACAGCACTAAAGCTGTGTCAATGTCACAGGCCAGCAGTACAGGGGACGGGCTAGAGAAGGAGGAAGGTGTTTTTTCAGGGTTTATAGTATTGCACTAACCAAGATGAAAAATATGCAAGAATTACAGGAGATCATTTTTTGCTGCCATACCCAATTTATGGGAGAGATGAGCTGGCCATCGCTTGGGGTATTAAACTGATTCTCCCAACACTTGAGGTCACCCCAGCACTACCCACTGGAAAGCCACTGGGTCAGGTTGCTCAAGGTAGGTAGGAGAGAAGCCAGGAGGTACCTGTGGTGAACTCTGGCCACAGGGCACCTTCTGAACAGGCAAGGGGGACCTTAGCTCCTGCCAGCTGAGCCTTGCAGGAAGGTGAATGGCAAATCATCTGGGACACCAGAAATCTAGAATTGTATGCAGTACCTCCCAATTTGAGAAGCAAAAATAACAACAGCAACAATAAACTGCCATATCCACGATCTCTTTCATGATTTCCTTGATGGGGTCCGTTATAAAGCTGCTGATTTGCAAATCTTCGGAATCGTGCAAAACATCTGGATACAATTTTCTCCAGCAAGAATTCATTGTTTTAGACTGAATGATTTTCACTGCTTTTTTCTTTTTATTTTCTTTTATTTATTTTTATTGAGACAGAGTCTCACTTTGTGGCCCTCAGTAGAGTGCCGTGGCATCATACCTCACAGCAACTTTCAGCTCATAGGCACAAGCAATCCTTCTTGAATGTCAAGCCATTCTCCTGCCTCAGCCTCCCCAGTAGCTGGGACTACAGGCGCCCACCACAATGCCCGGCTTTTTTTTGTAGAGATGGGGTCTTGCTCTGGCTCAGGCTGGTCTCAAACTCCTGAGCTCAGGCAACCCTCCCACCTCGGTCTCCCAGAGTGCTAGGATTACAGGCGTGAGTCACCACTCCCGGCCTTCACTGCTTTTCCTGTAACGATGGCATCTTCAATGATGTGTATTTCAGGGTGTCCAACCTGCAGATTATTTGAAGACTGTTTTGCTTTTCTGTGGTGTCAGATATGGCAAAAGGTATGCGTGGACCTTTTCTTGTACTCATTGACTTTTGTTAGTGTTTGTGTATTTAATTGTGGGGTGAGACAACTTTTATTCTAATGTGTATCAGAAAAGCAAAAAGGCTGGATACCACTGGCAGACGTTCATGCTTTCTCTCTTGGGGTTCTTCCTTAGTACTGACGATCCTTTCCATAGAGCACTGTGTGTAATGGAGTCTTTATGGTCCTTGTGAGCCTCTAATTTAGAGGCTGAAATAGAGACAATGTCTTTGGGGAAGTAAACCACTTTGCTTTCTTCAGTGTTGACTCATGGGGTTCTGGGTGGTCTGGGGCATTGTTAAATATCAAAATAACTTTTTTTTTTTTTGGAGACAGAGTCTTACTCTGTCACTCTGGATAGAGTGCTATAGCGTCATAACTCACAGCAACCTCAAACTCTTAGGCTCAAGCAATCCTCTTGCCTAAGCCTTCCCAGTAGCTGGGATTACAGGCGCCCACAGCAACACCTAGCTAATTTTTCTATTTTTATTTTTATTTTTTTTAGAGGCAGAGTCTCACTTTTTTGCCCTCAGTACCGTGGCATCCCAGCTCACATCAACTGCCAGCTCTTGGGCTTAGGCAATTCTCTTGCCTCAGCTTCCTGAGTAGCTGGGACAACAGGCATCCGCCACAACACTTGGCTATTTTTTGTTGCAGTTTGGCTAGGGCCAGGTTCAAACCCACCACCCTCTGTATATGGGGCCAGCGCCCTAATCACTGAGCCACAGGCACCGCCCCAATTTTTCTATTTTTAGTAGAGGGGGGGGAGTCTTACTCAGGCTGGTCTCAAACTCCTAAGCTGAAGCAATCCTCCTGCCTTGGCCTCCCAAAGTGCTAAGATTACAGGCATGAGCCATCATGCCCAGCCATATATAGGCATTTTTAAAGCCAAATCTTTTACTAAAATTATCAAACCATCCTTTTCTGACATTGGAGTCTCTGGCTTTAGATCTGCTTTAAGTTGTCATATAATGACTTCACATTTTTTTGAATCATGTTAAGAGTCATAGGTATGCCTTTCTTATAGCCATCATGCACATAGAAACTGCACTTTCCATACAAGATTGCACTTTCACAAAAAGTGCAATGTCTGTGCCTCCTAGTGTAGGTGCAGTTACAGCTTCACAAATTTCCTTTCGGCTTTTTTAAGTGGTCCTTACTTCATTTACCTTAACATGGCAGACCACAGCAGCTGCAGACCTCAATCTATGGCACATATCAGGCAATTGAATTTTTCCTTGCCGTGTTATGACTTTTCTCTGCTTCTTGGGAGCACTTATAGCATCACTAGTAACACTTCATATGGGTCCCCTGGTATTTTTTCAGGGTTTACAGTATTGCACTAACCAAGATGAAAAATATACAAGAGTTACAGGAGATCACTTTCTGCTGCCATACCCAATTTATGGGAGAGATGAGCTGGCCATCGCTTGGGGTATTAAACTGATTCTCCCAACACTTGAGGTCACCCCAACAGCAACAAGAGGTGACTACAGAATGATTTCAGCAGTGTAGTATGTGCTGCAGTTAATTTATGCTGTTATGATTTCAACTGTATCTTTGTTTATAGTTCTCTTGACTGCAAATGCATGGTCTGTGTTGATGGACATACATTTTCATAAATTTCACAAATAGATTTGAGGATATTTTATGGTAGTAAATAATAAAATAGACTGGTCTCTACATAGGTTTCATGTATTCATCACATACCTAACTTTTTCTTAAAATGGTCAATATTTCTTGGCAACATGGTTCATGGGTAAGTTCTTTTCAAATTGGCACAAATCTCCAAAATTTCTTCCAATACACTTACTGAAAAGAAGGTGTGTATAAGTGGACCCATTTATTTCAAACCTGTATTATCCAAATGTCAGCCGTACTTCTCAAGAACACTGTCAACAAAAAACATGATGAGGGCTGACAAAATAAGCATATGGGTTAGATTTGGACAGGGTGGCTTATTTGCAACCTCTGGTGACTAGTCAGTACTGCAGTTTTGCCAGAGAAAATTGAAATTATTTTGTTCATGATATGTTTACCGGCTGTCTCTACTACTAACCCATCAGTTCCAGAATAAAAGGGGCACTTGTCATGAGGGCCAAGCCCAGCCCCATATTCCACTGGGGAGTAGTGCCCAGCGGAGGTCGCTGCTGGCACTCGGCAGCCCACCCTGCACTGCGGCCCTGCTTTCAAGTTGGCCTGGGCAGAGCACAAAGGGAAGCTGAGTCTTTTGAGGCTGCATATGGGGTAGCTGGGAAACCAGTGGTCCGGATGAGACCCTGACTTGCTTATGCAAGTACCTCCTGACAGATGGGCTTTGCTGATGGCATTTTGCTTCCAGCTCAGACAGAAATCCTCAATCCATGTTGCTCCCATCTGTGAACGAACACACACAGATGTTCTCGCAGGTCCTGGTCTCTCTGCACAAATCTCTTCTTAACACAGGTACAGCCAAGTCTTGCTGTGATGATATTCAGAGGCTAAGTGGCACCCCAGCCTCTCTGAGATTCAGGGACTCATCTCTTTCCAGCTATCTGCTACTGAGCACCTCCTTCCTAAAACCACCCAGATCTTCCCTAGAGGAACCCTATTTTGAGAGAAGCATAGTAGGTATACAGAACCAGATGCCTGGGCTCAAATCCTGGCATGCCATGGATAAGTTAAACAGAGAATTAGTTTCAAAACGGAGATAATAGCACCTACCTCACCTTCCACCATCACCACGATTGTGTTGTGTACCTTTGATAGGAGCTCCACCCTTGCCCCCAGTTATAGAACCACAGCTGAGGCGGGCACAGGACATAGCTTAACCTCTCCTTAAGCTGAAGAGTGTCCTCGCATCAACAGTGTCCTTGCATTGGCAGGGTGTGCATCTGGTTTTCCTATGGTGTGACTTCTGCTGGGAACCTTTGGTGCTTTCTCTCCAGTGCTTCTTTGGCTCCCGCCTATTTGCTAAGATTGCTCCTCTGGCCTCCTGTTGATTCTGTAAGTCCCCTGAGGACCCTGACTAACACACAGTGCTGTGAGAAGACAGCCGCCAGAAGGTGCACATGGGAGAAATCAGGGCGGCCTCAGAATCAGCAGCAAAAGCAGAAATAGCACCAGGAGAGAGTGAGTTGGCAGTAATTTGGCTACAAGTAACAGAATACCAGCCAGTGGTCACTCAGGCAATGAAGACATTAAATTATCTCACGTAACCAGCAGAGGAGAGACGGTGGCTCCAGGCCTTGTGTGCAAACCAGCTGGTAACATCAGGCCCTTTCTCTCCTTTCCCTCTACCTCCCTTAGTGAGCTCCTACCTGACATCTTTTGACTTTTGCCTAACAGGCAAAAGCTGGTGGCAACAGCCACACTTCTCACTGAACCAAGGATAAAGAGGAAAGACAGGGATGATTTCAGAGGGCTCTTACCCACTGACCCTAATGAGGAAGGAGAATCTTTCCCAGAACATTCCTCTCACCACAATGCTTTCTTCTATGTCTCACGGGCCAGAAGGTGGACACACGGCCATCCCACCTACAGGAGAAGCTGGGGAAGCCAGAATCCGTGACAGCCCTAATTGCCTTTAGGCCAGTGGGGACTTACTGGGCAACCAGCGGTATACCTCTGGGTATAAATGCTCCCAGACTGTCACCTTTGAAGAAGCTGGAGAACTCTGAGCTGGGGGAATACTCTCTCATCAGGCCCCAAAAGCCCAGAGTCTAGGACAGTGAACTAGCAGGCAAAAGCCCCCTGGTCTCAGTGTCCTGGTTCCAAAGTGCCCTAAAGGGCCCTCCTCTGAGGGGGCCACAATGCCTACCAGAACTGCACAAAACAGTAGTAGGGAAAACCACAACCTTCCAGCAGAGGACAATTGTGGTTTGTTTCCCTGGCTTCTGTGATTACTTTTTCCAGCAATAGCCCAGACTTCCCTTTGGAACCTGCTCTGTCCAACTTCCACTCAACGGGCTAGAGGTGGGGCTCCTTCCCTAGCTCTGGAAAAAAACCTCATTAGGCCCTCACAGCCCAGAGGCTGGGACAGTGAACTAGCAGGCAAAAGCCCCCTGTTCTCAGTGTCCTGGGTCACAAACACATGACCTAGTCAGAACCAGCGAGACCCAGTGATGTCTTTGCCAGGAATGCTGAAGCCGAAGACCATGCATTTCCCTCATATCCTGAGTCTGAGAGGACGTGAGGTGTGGGATCACTGTAGCCATCTTGTGATCATGAGGGAAGAACCGTCTGTGAAAGGGGCCAAGGGTTAGAGAGAATCTGGGGTCTGTAGTCATCATTTGAGTCTCCACATCAACCCAGATAAAAAGTCAGTGCTATTCTTTTTCTATTGGACATTTTAGTTACACAATAAAACAGCCAACAAAAACAATGTCTACAACAACTACCAAGAACATGTGATCCTCCTGTGGGCCAGGTCCTTTCCTAAGCACTTTACATTTATTAATTGCTATTTGTTAACCCTCATAACAACTCCAGGAGATAGGCATCATTATCTCCATTACAGATGAGGAAAGTAAGGAAGGGAAAGATGAAGTAACGTGCCCAAGGCCATGTGGCTATGAGACGGCAGAGTTGGAATTTGACCCCAGCCCCTAGCTCCTTTATCCTTCAGTCAGACAGCCCTGAGTTCAAGCGCCAGCCTTCCCTGCAACCACAGGCAACCTCTGTGATTCTCATTTTCGTTAGTGGCATACAGCAAAGTATCTTCAGCTCAAACCGCTCTTCTGACTTCTATACACACCTATGTACCTATCTGACATCACCACACATTTATCTCCAACTCCTGAGTTCAAGCAATCCTCCTGCCTCGGCCTCCCAGAATGCTAGGATTATAAGTGTGAGCCAGTATGCCTGGCCTCTGGCACTGTCCATCTTTGCAGAAGATACTTCAGGGCTCACTGCTTGTCTTCATCCCCTATTCCACACACCCCCTCCATGCTGCCAGGCTTCCTCCTACCCAGCTCCCCATACCCCTGCCCTCCTGCAGAATTACTTGCTTCCTCCTTCACCTGAGATCCAGGGCAGGGGCGGTGGGGGGGGAGGGGGGGAGTCTACATGCACCTTGACTACAGGATTTAGCTCACCAGAGTTTTAAACCTCATTGCATCTTTTGTCCCCCTCAGGCTTTGAACAGATACATGTCTGGGGTAGAATGGGGTCTAACATATTTGTTCTTGCATGTGGGTCAGGGAGTGGAAAGGGTTAATCTGGTGATGATGATATAACAACTAAGTTAATTAACACTGACATGCTCTCCAGTGTGTCAGGCTACACTCTGGCACATACTGACAGATGTGTTATAACAAGTAGGGACTTCTGTCACGCCCACTGCACACATGAGGCAAAGGTTATGTGGAGCAGCCAGGGTTCAAACCTGAAAAGTTTGGCTACACTCCTTTGCCACTAAACTCTGAATAAAAGGCAGTTCAAATGAGTGGAAATGTGTGGTAATGCAAGAATCTTCAAAATCAATCAATTCCTGAAGATAACATGTTTGAAAGTCAGCAACAGCTCAGCAGACTTCAGGTTAAGAATCTGGATTTTCCTTTCTATGTCTTCCCCCACCTTACTGGAAGTTCAAGCACTTTAGAACTCCACAGGAAAAAAGATGGATGGAAATCTCAGAAATCTCATCAGGAAAGGCCATGGCAAAGATTCTGTTTCATCGGGCCGAGAGCAAGGAGCAGGGCCTCAATCATGGCTGTGAAAACCTGTGGATTGGTGTTTCTAGGTGAAATCTTCCCCCAGCATCTAGGAGGGGCCCACATTTTTTCCTAAGGGGCAAGAGGATCCCCATAGGGGCAGGGGCAGTCATGTATAGCCATTACATTCAAACTGGTGAGGCACTCACATGGACAGGGATCCTGAGTGACCTGTCTCGTATATAAGGGTGTTAAATTGATATGGTGTAGTTTTTGCACCTTGGGGGAATAGGAAGAATGAGTTGAAATGATACATCAAAATTTTATTTGTGTCGGCTGGGTACAGTGGCTGCAATCCCAGCACTCTGGGAGGCCAAGGTGGGTGGATCACTTGAGCTCTGGAGTTTGAGACCAGCCTGCGTAAGAATGACACCCTGTCTCGACTAAAAATAGAAAAATTAGGCTGGCGTTGTGGCAAGTGCCTGAAGTCCCAGCTACTCAAGAGGCTGAGGCAGAAGGATCACTTGAGCCCAGGAGTTTGAGGTTCTCTATCCAGGGTGACAGAGTAAGACTCTGGGAAAAAAAAAAAAAAAAAAATTTTTTTTAGATGTGCATTTTATTATTATTATTATTATTTTTTTAGAGACAGAGTCTCACTTTGTTGCCTTCGGTAGAACGCTGTGGTGTCACAGCTCACAGCAAGCTCCAGCTCTTGGGCTTAGGCGATTCTCTTGCCTCAGTCTCCCAAGTAGCTGGGACTACAGGTGCCCACCACAACGCTCGGCTATTTTTTTGTTGCAGTTTGGCTGGGGCCGGGTTCAAACCTGCCACCCTCGGTTTACGGGGCTGGTGCCCTACTCACTGAGCCACAGGTACCACCCCATTTTATTGTATTTTAACCCAGCAATTCTGCTCCCAGAAATCTGTCATCAAGACACGGTGGTTTGCAGGGACATTCACACTATTGTAATACAGTAGAGCTGGGAATAGCCCAGACGCCCATAAGCAGAGGGCAGGGTAAGTGACAATGGGTGCCTCCATTCCAGGAAGACAGTGCATCTGTATCAAAAACGAGGAAGAGATACGTGTAGTGCTTACAAGGTACCGCACAGTCCCAAGTAAATGAACACAGCTCATACTGAAATCTGCATGCCAGGCACAGTGCGAAGTGCCTCAGATGCATTAACTCATTTAACTCTTAAGACAATCCTGGGGAGGGACTAATATCATTCTCATTTTATTTTTTATTTATTTATTTTTTTGTAGAGACAGTCTTACTTTGTCTCCCTCAGTAGAGTGCTGTGGCGTTACAGCTCACAGCAACCTCTAGCTTCTTGGGCTTAGGCGATCCTCTTGCCTCAGCCTTCCAAGCAGCTGGGACTACAGGCGCCCGCCACAATACCCGGTTATATTTTTGTTGTAGTTTGGCCGGGGCCAGGTTTGAACCCACTACCCTCAGTATATGGGGCTGGCACCCTACTCACTGAGCCACAGGTGCTACCCCACCATTCTCATTTTTAAACCCAACGCAACCGAGGTCAGAGAGGCTGAGTAACTTGTCCAAGGTCACTCAGCTAGAAAGAGGCAATGCTGGGTTCTGAACTTCCAGCAATCCAGCTTGACAGTTGATATTGATACGTTTTACTCTGTGTTACCACTGTGAAGGGCAACAGGTAAGTTGTAGAATAGTTCATATAGTATGACCCCGTTTGGTTTAAAAAAGAAAAAGGGAGATGAAGATCTTGTTACTGCATGGTTCACATGCCTTCTTCCAGAACTCTCTCTGTGAATCTATAAGGAAATGTCCACAACTGCACAGAGGAGAAATGTCAGAGGCTGGGATTAAGTTTTCTGTTTTAAAAGTGAGCACGCAAGGGGGCCGTGGGGCCGTAGCTCATAGCTGTAATCCTAGCACTCTTGGAGGCCGAGGCGGGTCGATTGCTAGAGTTTGAGACCCTGTCTCTACCAAAAATATAAAAACTGAGGAAAAAGGATCATTTGAGCCCAAGAGTTGGAGATTGCTGTGAGCTATGATGCCATAGCACTCTACCCAGTGCAACAGCTTGAGACTCTGTCTCAAAAAAAAAGTGAACATGTAAGGGAAAATAAAGCATAGAGGAAACCAACCCTCAAAAAGCCCTTATCTTGGTGGTGCCCATAGCTCAATGGTTAGGGCACCGGCCACATACACCAAGGCTGGCAGGTTCGAACCCTGCCCAGGCCAGCTAAAACAACAATGACAACTGTAACAACAAAAAAACAGCTAGGCATTGTGGTGGGCGCCTATAGTCCAAGCTACTTGGGAGGCTGAGGCAAGAGAATTGCTTAAGTCCAAGAGTTTGAGGTTGCTGTGAGTTGTGACGCCAGAGCACTCTACCCAGGGCAACAGCTTGAGACTCTGTTTTAAAAAAAAAAAGCCCTTACCTTATCCCTTCCACAGCTGAGTACCAGTCCACAGATTCACCTTGTCCTAGGGCCTGTGGAGTCTGAACAATATACATCTTTCCCAGAGGTAAGACTGGCCTGGCGACACACAACTCAGCTACTGACAGAAGAAAGGTGCACCCCCATCTTGTGATCACGTGTTTGCCAGTGAAATGGAGGCTATGTTCACTCCAAATGCTTAAACTTCAATGCTTCCTCCCTTTTTATTTTGCTACCTATATTACTATAGGTACCTTAATATTAATAGGTACTATTAATATAGTAATATTACTTATTATTAATATAGTAAAATGACCTATGTTACTCACACCTGTAATCCTAGCACTCTGAGAGGCTGAGGTGAGTGAATTGCTTGAGCTCAGAAGCCTGAGCAAAGGTAAGACCCTACCTCTACCAAAAATAGAAAATTAGCTAGGTGTGGTGGAGGGTTGAGGAAGGAGGGTTGCTTGAGCCCAGGAGTTTGAGGTTGCTCTGAGCTATGATGCCACAGTACTCTACCCAAGGCATAGAGTGAGACTCTATCTACAAAAAAAAAAAAAAAAAAAAATCATATGATTAAATGCTTATGTAAGAGAGAGAAATTTTTTTTAATGGGTTAATACCTTCATAGTTGCTGTTTGCACTTATCACCTGATCTTGGAGATCTTTCCTGATGTGGCAGCTGCAGCATAGCGAATAGAAGCAAAGATTACCCGGGTTCAAGTCCCAGCTCTACCACTTAATTAGCTAGACTCTGGGCTGGTGACTTAGTCTCTCTATGCCTCAGTTTTTCTATCTGTAAAATGGAGATAATAATATGGCTTAAGTCTTTAAAAAGTTGTGAGTTAATAAATGCACAAACTTAGAATATTCCTAGCATACAGTAATATACAATGATTAGTAAAAAATAAAATCTCAAGCAAACCAAATGTGACCTTGCAATGAACCTTTGTTCCTCTGGGTTCAGGGCCCAGGCACCCACAGCAGCTCACCTTGAGTAAGAAGATGGGCAAGGGGGTGGGGCCTGTGGCTCAGAGGAGTAGGGTGCCAGCCCTATATGCCGGAGGGGGCGGGTTAAAACCCAGCTCCAGCCAAAAAAAAAAACCAAAAAACCAAAAAACTGAAAAAAAAAGAAGATGGGCAAGCCCCAGAGCCAGGGCTGAGGGGAGGTGCCGCCTGAGGCTGGCGGGATTAGGGGAGGGTGGAGGGGGCCATTACCTCCTAAGAAGAACATGTGGATTGAGCATCTTGTTCCAATTCTGGGCATAGTCCCACTCACTTCATGAGTGGGACTCTAAAACGCAAACTTGGAAAGCCAAGCTTCCTGGCGTGTGGGCGCACACATGCCAGGCCCACCCAGGAGCTACGCCATGTTTGCAGAGGGAGCCAAGCCAGGGAGCTAAAGGGCTGGATGAGGGGCCTCTGTTGTCCAGGTGGCTCCCACTAGGAGACTAAATCAGGAGCACAAGCACTGCTCCAGGCTGCCCTGGAGGGCCTCACTGGTACTAGCCAGGCTCACTACCAAGCCGCAGGCTCTGGTGTGGCTGTGCTGCTCATTTAACATTGAAATGTTTTTTGGTAAACGACTGCCCTCAAGCCCCTACATGTCCACACTGTTATCGTGTGGGGCGCACAGGGGCTGCTAGGACCCAGCTTCCAGGTCTGCTCCTAGGGGCACTGCCCAGGCCAGACTGATGGTTACATATTTAGTATGCCCCCTGCAAGCCTCACTCCCCAGCCCAGCCCAGGCCCCCCTTAGAAGATGGTATCTTGTCAGCATGGTACCTAACTTACAAACTAATCTCAGCTAATTGCCACCAAAACCTGCTAAGATCACATCTGTTGAGCCTGGAGATTAAATCAATATTTGACAATCTTGATTAAATACAGCCAGGGAATCCTTGTAAAAGAACATCTGTTAAAGCTCCATTTTTTCCATTCTGCCCTTGGGGGCCAGGCCCAGCCCAGCGTGGCTAGTGGCTCAGGTTCTGCCTGTCCTCACCTGAAGATGGATTCAGGCTGAGGGGTTGGTAGCAGTGGGCCCACTAGGAATGCCATGGTCAAGAAGCCTCCCTGAGGGGGAAGGAGGGAGTGAGCTGACATACACATAGCTGGGCCTTGCTATTACAGGTGGCACCCAGCTGCGTACAGGCCCCCTGACACAAACCACTGAGCTCAAGTCTTCTAATCGCCCTCTGAGGGTTGCTATTATTGCTGTGACTTCAAAATAAGGAAATCAAGAGAGTCCACGAGAGAATGAGGAGAGAAGCTGGGGCTGGCTGACTCCAGAGTCTGCCCTTAATGACCATGCATGGGGCTACCCATTTAGGAGCACAAGCTGTCAAAAATGAGGGTGAAAACTGGCATTTAGGGAGCCAGAAGCCCAGGCTTGGAGACCTCCTTTATCGGTCCAATTTTTGGCAGCCCCCGCTTAGTATGCGCTGGCCTCGTTACCTACTGAACCCATACAGCATCCCTAGGAAAAGCCCACTGTTCTTCCCCACTTTATAGAAGGGAACAGAGGCTCAGAGCAGCAAGTCACCTGTTTAAGATCACCCACAGAGGCAAAAGGCAGAAGTTGAGACTTGAACTCAGGTAAGTCGAACCTATGGCCACAATAAGTATTTTCATCTTTAAAAGGCACCTGTAAAGAGCCCTGAACACAATGGTCTAAGTAAATGCCCTCCCTCTATCCCTGGGTGATTTAAGGCAGAAATTAGGCTTGTGCTCTGGAGTAGGGTTGCCTAGGGTCAAATTTCTGGCCCCAACATGTACCAGAAAGGATAACAGTGCCACCTCATCAGATTGCTGGTGGATCCAGTGAGGCAATGCCACACGACACTCCTCAGAGGAAAGGACACATGATAAGCATTCAGTATATCCTGACAACAATAACAGTGACAACAGCAGCTCCTGCACACAGAGTGCACTCACGGGGTGAGGGACAGAGAGCCACGGTCAAACACCAAAATGCCTGCAAGGCTCTGTTCATTGCTCTATCCCCAGCACCCAGGACGGTGTCATGATCAGGGTGCGTTCTCCCTAAGTCTTTTTGAATGTCTGGAAAAAAAAATCTCAAAACACAAACCAACGAGGCAATCAGTTAACCACCCAGCCAGATAACCAAAAAGCTAACCAACTAGATATCAATCTACCAATTAACCAACTACCCAAACAGCCAACCAGCTAGGCAATAACCAGCCAACTAGTCTCAGGTTCCTGAGTCTTCATTTCCTCTCCCTTCTCTCTGTATCTCTTCCCCATGTTTCTGCGTCCTTGTTCCGTCTTTCTGTGCCCCAGCCCCCCACCTCTCTGTATCCCTGTTCCAATCCCTCCTGGCCCTGTCCTTGTCCCTCTGTCTCTCTCTTACTCTGTTTCTCTCTGTGTGGTCTTACATATGTCCACACACGGATGGCCACCGCCCTGTACATTCCTGGTCCCTGAGTCACAACCCCATGTTAACTCACCACTGAGGATGTGTCCCAGGCCAGGCAGTCTCTGCCTGGTCCCTCTGTTAACCTCCTTTCAGGTTCCAAGTTCCCACCATCCTTAGGGAAAGAGAGAAGCTAAGGAACTGACTAAGATTATTTTAAAAAAAAAGAAAGAAAGAAAGAAAGAAAGTGAAGGCAAATACCAGGACATCTGCTAAATAAAGAGGCACCAGCACAGGAAGCATTGTTCTAGCTCCTAATTTCCCTGCATTCTAGGCAGAATTCACAAGTGCCTGGTCCAGTCTTACTCCCACCTTGAAGTGCAATCTTATAAGGGAAATGGTTACTTTAATCAGAGAACAAACTCAGAAATGCCAAGAAGTAGTAACTCAGAAGAATGGGACATTCTGTTTCACATTAAAAAAAATTAGCTGGAGCACAGTGGCTCACACCTATAATCCTGACACTCTGGGAGGCCGAGGGAGGTAGATTGCTTGAGCTCTGGACCAGGAGTTCCAGACAAGCCTGAGCAAGACTGAGACTTGTCTCTACTAAAAATAGAAAAAGTAGTCAGGCACGGTGGCACAAGCCTGTAGTTCCAGCTATTGGGGAGGCTGAGGCAAGAGGACTGCTCAAGCCCAAGAATTTGAGGTTGCTGTGAGCTATGACATCACGGTGTCCTACTAGAGCAACAGAGTGAAACAGTCTCAAAAACAAAATAAACAAAAAAAAAAAGAAAACAAGAATTCTTCGCTAAGCTGCATATTTGCATTTTATTCACTTGTCTGTATGTACAGGACATTTTACAATAACCAAGTTTTCTTTTGAGTTGTACAAATTTTCAGTGAGATTATACTCTTGCATTACATATCTAATTTTTTAAAATATACAAATGGATTTAAAAATCTCAATTGTTTCATTAGCCTCTTTTCATAGGTCTCTCTTATGATCCTGGCTTGAAATTCACTTTCTCTCCTACAAAAGGTTTCTACTCCCAGAATCGAACATATTACTCCACCTAGCAACTTTCACTTATTTTCCCAAGTCTCCATAATTCAATGAAAATTTCACCTCCCAGCATCCAATTGGTAGGATACTCATATTCACCTCATACAGGTAAAGGGCCACTTCACCTGTATGAACACAAACATCCCGGCAGGCTTGGGAAAGCACACTTCCTTCCAGCCCAGAAGGAGTTAGAGAGAGCAGGGCTACACTCATGGAGGCAGTTTCTGGACAACTTGCCACACGACAGCTGGGGACAGGGAAGAAGGGACCTCTACCCACCTGAGAAATGCGGGAGGGCTCTTATCTTCCTTCCCAGGATGGGGAGAGGCAGGTGGTAAGAGAGGCTGTGGAGCCAGGCTGCTATTACAAACGTGTACATCTCAGCCTTACCCGTCCAAGTAATGCCACAGAAGGCTCCAGAAGCACTCCAATTTGAACCCTCAGCTCAGACCTGAGGGACTTGCTGGCAGATGGTGAGGACCTGCTGTTCTGTTTGACCGACATCATAGTCAAACATCCTGCCCTATGACTACACACAGGATGAGCACCTAGGCTGGGCAGAGGAAGATGGGCTGGAAAGGGGAACTGGGCTCTCCAGGTGCTCAAATGAGCCCAGAACACTAGGAAATCAGTCACTCTCCCAGGACAACAAATTTTGGAGGAAAAAATGTTTACAGTTGGTAGAACCTTTCTAGAGGCGATTTGGCAATGGCTTTAAAAAATGTTCTCACCCTCTGAATAAGTAATGCTACTTCTGAGAATTAATCCCAAAGAAATAATCACAGATGAAGAAAAAAGTCCATTGGTTATAAAGCAAAAAAAACCAAAAAAAACAAAAAACAAACCCAAATCAAACTAATCTCAATGACCAAAAACAGTAGGAACATAAGTAAATAAATTACTGCATATCTTTATGAAAGTAAATAAAATAGAACCTCTGTAAATTGACCACTCAATGGACTGTAACAAACTGGTCCACATACAGAGGTCATCAACGTAAGGAACCAGGCCTACGGCACTGACACATACATGTGGTACATGTCCTGTCTATGAAAATTAGGTCAGCTTAAGGAGGTGGTGAACATAGTAGGGAGGTGGTCGACTACAGTGGCTCTACTGAATTTATATGTATATGCACACACATTCATAGAATAAAAAGACTGCAAAGAAATACTCTAAATTTAATGCTGGGACTACCAATAATTTTTGAAAATTTGTGCTTTCTATCTTCCTGTATTTCTTTTTATTTGTTATTTTTGCTTTGGAGACAGAGTCTCACTCTGTTGCACTGGATAGAGTGCTATGTCATCATAGCTCACAGTAATCTCAAACTCTTGTGCTTAAGCAATTCTCTTGCTTCAGCCTCCTCAGTATCTGGGACTACAGGTACCCGCCACCACACCCATCTAGTTTTTTTATTTTTAGTAGACGGGGTCTTGCTTTTACTCAGGCTGGTCTCTGGAACTCCTGAGCTCAAGCAATCCACCTGCCTTGGCCTCCCAGAGTGCTAGGATTACAGGCATGAGCTACCATGCCCGGCTTATCTTCCTATATTTTTTCAAATTACTTTCATGAATGTGTTTTCAAAATCAGGAGAGAAAAAAATCCAAACAAGTTTTCATTCATTTAATTATGAATTCATCCGCTAAGCAGATGAATACTTCCTGAGATCCTACTATGTAATAAATAGTAAAGCAGTGAACAAGCTGGCCCTCTTCTCTGCCCTTTGACTAGAGGGGAGACAATTATCAAGCACACACATCAGTATAGCAAGATAAGGAAAGGATAAACTAAAGAGGGAAAGCAAGAAGCTGCTGAAGAGTGGGTGTCATGGAAGGCTTCATGGAAGGGGTGGTGTTTAATCCCTGAAGGATGAGAAGATGACCAAGGAAAGGGGTGCTACAGGGGGGACAGATGGATAACAGAGGCAAAGATCCCAAAGTGTTTAGGAATCTGGAGGTGACCTCCACAGCAGGTTTAGAGGGTCAGTGGCCTGATCAGCTACATGGACATAATGCATGTGATGAGGGCAGAAAGCCCCACTAGAAGGCTGGGGTAGCCATCCATGTTGGGGGCAAGAGAAGCCCAGCCCAGACAAGGGTGCTGCTAATGCAGAGAGAAGGTCTGACTGTGCCTCACCTTAGCAGGAGCTCCAAGGCATTCAGCCCTCAGCTGAGTACCTGGTGGGTACCGGGCACAGTGCCAAATGCTGGCCACAGAGATACAGCCCTCACAGTGTTCAGACCACAAGAGGGGAGAGATGAGTAAGTGAGCCATTTAAGGGCAGTACGTTTGGGCTCTGACCCTAGTAAGGTTGGGTTCTAGTTTAAGACAACTGGATTATTTCCCAAATAAAAGCCAGACTCAGCTCTCCTAATGGGTGGATTTATTTCAAAGTGCTTCCCATTTTGGTTTCACAGACAAGTACTCCTTAGGGGACCCTAGGGCAGGCGGATAAGGAAATGGCACGAAGCAGTGGTGTTCTCTGACCCGGAGAACTCAGGGCCACAATGTGAGAACGCTACACTTCCACTGTGGGCTGCTTCAGGGCCAGCCTCTTGGACTCTATTGCTGGTTGCTAAGTCGAAATCACGTTCTTCTCAAGAGAAGCCCAAATTTGTTGGGGCAACAGAATGCCCATCCAAAAAGCTTGCTTTCCCAGATTCCTTTGTAGCTATGGCTATGGGTCCAATTCTGGCCAATAAGAGGTAAGTGGAAGTCTTCTGGAGGGATGGGACCTTTGGGCAAAGCTCTTGCTTTGCTACTAAAAAGGAGTAGCCACAGCTAGCACATCTTCTCTACCCTTCTGTGCCAGGAATGTGAATGCCCTAAGAGGAAGTGCAGCAGCCATCTTGGGAGCTGAAAGCCACACGCCAAAAATGGCAAGGTAAGGGATTCAGAAGGAGTCCACTCCTTGCAGTGACCCTGTCCCAGTTTGCCTACACTCTCTTTCCTTCCTATGAACAAGAGATCAACTGTTGCCTTACTGAAGCCAGTGCTTACTGGTTTTCTGTTACATGCAAAGTACAATTTTGACTCATGGAGGCCCTGCCCAGATCCTCATTTTACAGAGAAGGAAAATAAAGCTCCGCAGGAGAGGTCTTCAGGCCAAGGTCACACAGCCAGGAAGACAGAGGCTGGCATGTAGCAATATGAGGGCATTTCATCTCTGCGAGCTTCAGCTTCCTTATCTGTATTTAACTCACAGAGTTACAGAAGAAACTTCGTTAATCATCCCTGTGGACTGCTCAGCACAGGTCCTGGGTGATGCTGGGGATACCTGCTGGCTGCTGTCACCACTAGCCTCTTATTGGTTTCTTGCCTATCAAATGGTGACCATTATCTGTCTGTACTTTAATGAGTCTGTGGTGAGATAAAATCTGAAAAAGAGCATGAAGTACTATGCAAGCAAATTTCTTTCTTTCTTTCTTTTTCAAGACACAGTCTCACTCAGTTGCCTAGGGTCGAGTGCTACCATGGAGCCTAACTCACAGTAACCTCAAACTTCTGGGTTCAAGCAGTCCTCTTGCCTCAGCCTCCTGAGTAGCTGTGACTACAAGCACCTGGGACTACAGGCACCTGCCGTGATGCCTGGCTGATTTCTTCAATTTTCTGTTAGTAGATACAAGGTCTTGCACTTGCTCAGGCTGGTCTTGAACTCACGAGCTCCAAGCACTCCTCCCACCATGGCCTCCCAGAGTGCTAGGATTGCAGGCATGAGCCACTGCACCGGGCCCAAATGTTCATTCTTATCTTGGACTCAGCATACATAGTGCTGAAGTTGTAAGCATGGATTTTAAACTCGGGGCTGCCTGGCTGTGAATCTGGCTCTGCTGTGTGACCTTGGACAAGTCCCTTAATCTCTGTGCCTCAGATGCTTCATTTGCAAAATGGAAATTACTAAAGTATCTCCTTTATACGGCTGCTGTGAAGATTAAATGAGTTAATATGTAAAACTCTGAAGGCAGGGCCTGGGACAGACAACCGCCATGATGTGTTAGCTGCTATTACTACTACAATTATATGGATCACATGGGGTACCACTCCTAGATGTGTGGCCCTGGGCAAATGACTTAACTCTCTGATGCTAATAGCAGTACCTACCTCATAGGGTTATTACGAGAATCAGCCACCAGCTCTGGAAGGGAGACAGCACCACTCCCACCACCACGTGCCCCATGCCCAGCTGAGCATGTAGCTGCCCACTAAACGCCAGCTTGCACTGCTCAGTGGTGTGATGTTCCTCAGGCCTCTCTCATGGTCCAGGACACTGGTACCTCATGCAG
This sequence comes from Loris lydekkerianus, assembly GCA_963574355.1. NCBI lineage: Eukaryota > Metazoa > Chordata > Mammalia > Primates > Lorisidae > Loris > Loris lydekkerianus. The sequence continues at coordinate 7,365 of CAUYPK010160359.1, read as the reverse complement.
AGGTGTGCCCAGAGAATACTCCATGATCCAGAACTCTCCAATCAAGCAGAGTGGCTCTGTCTGCTGGCACATGGTATCCTCAGGGGGATTTTAGGCCAGGGAATGACCCAGTCTCATAATCAAGAACAAGAGGCAGTGTCTGCTCTGAGTATGGCCTGGATAAACTTAAAGTGGGTTCCTCCAGAAAAGGGAGAACTTAGTAACCACAGAGGCCCATCGCAGGCAGCAGCAACCAGCAGCTGGTAGGCTGTGCCCAAAGAGCTACCTCAGGTTGCCCTGGAAACTAAGGGACCACAGTGTCAGGGGCAGTGCTTATTACGGAACAATGCAATCCTGACAGGCCATTTAAACCTTCTGGTTTGGCCAGGCACAATGGCCTGTGCCTGTAATCCTAGCACTCTGGGAGGCTGAGGTTAGGTGAATTGCTTGAGCTCAGGAGTTTGGGACCAGCCTTAGCAAGAGTAAGACCCTATCTCTACTAAAAATAGGAAAACTAGCTGGGCATGATGGCGGGAGCCTGTAGTCCCAGCTATTTGGGAGGCTGAGGCAAAAAGACTGCTCAAGCCCAAGAGTTTGAGGTTGCTGAGAGCTGTAACACCCAAAGCACTCTACCCAGGGTAACAAGTGAGATGCTGTCTCAATCAATCAATAAACCTTCTGGTTCTCTCATCTATGTAAGCTCCCTCTGAAATAGGGAACTACATTTCCCAGGATTCCTGGTTAGGTTCAGCTGGCAGGGTGCCGTGGCAGAAGCCTGGAAGGTGGAGGTGGTGAGCAGGGGGGTTGGGGGTGGTCCTCCCTCCAGGGGCATGAGGTGCCCTGGCTCTGTTAAGGGGCCCTCTCCTGTGTGTCCCTTCAAGTCTGGTTGCTCGTCTAGGGATTGCCTCTACCCCTCTTGGTTTCTCTGTTGCTCACCATTTATTTAACCAAATTCTTTGCATTGAATTCCCTCTGCCTAAAATACCCAGTGCTAATTCTGTCTCCCTGACTGATGCACTGGCCTTATCTGTGTCTTGGTGGCCCCTAAAAATCAAGGGAGAAGATACACCTGGGACAGGGCACCACAGGGTTGTTTCATGGAAAAGTCCTCCTCTTTTCTATAATGTACAGGTACATGGTGGGCCTGGAGTTTAGAGCCCCTAAACAAAATGATATGATGTGTGAGATTTGCTTCAAAATGATCCAAAGGCAAAGGAGTGGATAAAACAAGATTGGCCACGTGTTGCTAACTGTGGCATCTGGTGACAAGTCTACATGTGTGGGCAGTATATGCTCTTTTGACCTCTATAAATATTTGAAAATTTCCATTACTAAATAAAACCACCAGTAAAAGAAATCAAGTCCCTATTTTATTGGTGAGCATACACCAGATTATAGTGGCAGAATCCTCTTTGAGAGCAATTTGTCAGTTCATTAAGTTAAAACCATGCAGGCCGGCCATGGTGGCTCAGGCCTGTATCCCAGCACTCCGGGAGGCCAAGGTGGGTGGATTGCTTGAGCTCAGGAGTTTGAGAATATCCTGAGAAAGTGCGAGACCCCATCTCTACTAAAAACAGAAAAATTAGATAGGCATTGGGGTGGGTATGTGCAGTCCCAGCTACTATGGAGGCTGAGGCAAGAGGATTGCTTGAGCCCAGAAGTTTGAGGTTACTGTGAACTATGATGCCATGGCGCTCTACCCAGGGTGACAGAGTAAGACTCTGTCTCAAAAAAAAAAAAAAAAAAGTTAAAACAACACACAACCACAGACCCAGTGATTCTAACACCAGTAGAAGTACTGGCCCACATAGCAGACCTGCCTCGGCCAAAGTTCCCACTGCAACACTACTTGAGATAGAAGAAAAGAAGGCAACCTAAGAGCCCCCTGCTGAAGAACTGGTTCAATAGACAGTGCTGTAGCTCAGTGGGTAGGGCACCAGCCACATACACTGGAGGCTGGCAAGTTCGAACCCGGCCCAGGTCAGCTAAAACGACAACTGCAACAACAACAACAAAATAGCTGGGTGTTGTGGGGGGCATCTGTAGTCCCAGCTACTTGGGAGGCAGAGGCAGGAGACTCGCTTGAGCCCAGGAGTTTGAGATTGCTGTGAGCTGTGATGCTACAGCACTCTACCCAGGGCAACAGCTTGAGACTCTGTCTCAAAGAAAAAAAAAAAAGAAAGGTGTGTGCCAAAATGGTCCTGAAGGAGCTCACCAACGAACAAAAGCAAAGGAGAGTCGAGTCGACGTTTGCCAAGACCTTTTGGAGAGGCAAGATGATGTTGGGGGGGGGTGTTATCACTGGTGATGAAATGTGAGTGTACTAATACGACCCTGAAACAAAGGATCCTTCCATTCTTCCCCCTACTCTAAAGTGTTTGTGGTATGTCTGTAGCCATGTACTTATCCTTGTAAAATACATGTGGAGGATGAAGATGGAAACAGTAACAAAAACCTATTCAGTGACAACAGAGGAGACACGCGTTTTTCCCAACATCAGTTGAGCCTTCTCTGGCAGCCAGCCTCTCCTTGCACCCTCCCCTTTTTTTGTGGGGTTAAGTGAGGATGGAAGAGGCTGGAGGCAGAAACTGGACACAGTCATTATACTTCCTCAAAAGAAAACCACACTTCTTTGTTCTCAAATGCCACAAAATCTGTTGGGCCTGGCATCATTTGCTAACTCAGTGGGCCTTGCTTGGAGACTGAATTTGGAGGCCTTTTCCCAGTGGTGGTGGGAATTTGATTGTCTACTCAATTCCCACTTCCATCTTCTCAGCTCCTAGAGGATGAACCCCAGTTGGTCAAGGGCAATCAGGGCATGGCATTCCTCTGGAAATCTGACTGGCCTGGTTGGGGAGGGGGGCAGGTGACCTAAGCTGGACCAACTGCAGACTGAAGGGAAGTATTTATAATACAAGAGGGAGGGGGCTTTTCTCTCTTTCCAGATGCCTGTGGACAAGAAAACAAGTAGCTGGGTTATCACTGGATGCCATTTTGGGACCAAAAGGCAATTGTAGAGGCCTTCGGAGGAAGCTAGAGCTGAGAACCTGAGTCCCTGACAGACATGTTGAACTGTTGATCATGTGCAGCAAATGCCAACCCACCTCTGGGCTTCCAGAACAGAGTAAATGTCTTTACTATTTGGCCAGATGGTACCAAGCTTTTTGTTACTTTTAAATATTTAATAAAGGCATCCTAACTGAGGCCCACAAACTCACCAGCTAGTTTTTGATTGTTAAACGAGAAAATCTCTGCAAAAGGGAAATAAATAGGGCATCAGAAGCGAGAATAGGAAGGGCCAATTAATGCTAAGGTAAGGACAACGTTGGTGGGTCTCAAGTTGCCTGTCCTGTCCATCCAGGGGCTACAGAAACAGTCAGTTGTATCTCTGCACACAAGAGCTCCGGAAACCCACAGCAGCAGGTTACTTTGTTTCCGACATCCTTTACCCAAGCTGCAGCCAGTTTCCAGGTTCTGTTTCTCCTAATGGCAGGGGGCTAATCCCCAGCTGACTGGAGCAAAGGATAAGAGACAGGACCTGAAAGCCCAGCCTGGCTCTCCTGCAGCTGCTCTGTTCCTGAATCAAAGGTCAGACTTTTGGATCTGGGCTACTGCTGGGATCTCTGAAATGGTACATGGCCCGAGGACCTCAGCAAGGCGACCTCGCAGGCTACAGTGCACCGTCACTCCTCTGCAACAAAGGGAAAGGCCAAGTGAGACAAGGGGGGTGGCAAAGCAACTTACACGCTAGAGTCTGCCTGCCCCAGGCTTAATCACCGCTCTACCCACAGATCACCCTGTGTCTCTGGACATGTGATTTCACTCGGACTGCCTCTCTTATAAAGCGAAAGGAAGGAGGGATAGAGGATGAAGGGAAAAATAATACAAATCTACTCAGTGAGACATCTTTGTCATTCATTCAACAAATATTTATTAAGCAGCTCCTCTATGCCAGGCACTACTCTAGATGCTCAGGATACAGCAACAAGTAAGACACACACGATGAAATTCATACGATCAAATGGGAACTTACACGCTAAAGGGTAGAGACAGCCAATATGCAAGTAAACAAATAGATTATGACCAGTGCTATGAAAAGAATAAACAGGGTGGTGTGATGAAAAGGGAAGGGGGGAGTGAGAGGAGTTGAGTTAGCTGGCAGGAGGCACAGCGAGGTGTTGCAAAGTGAGATGGAGCCCAGGTTCAAATCCTGGCCCCACCAATAACCACCTGTGTGCTCAGGCAAGTGACCTGACTTCTCTGTGCCTCAGTTTCCTCACGTGTAAAACTGGAGAGTACCTACCTCATAGGGTCTTGGGGAAGAGTAAGTGAGTAAAGAATTCCCATGACATTTCTAGCAGCAAGGCCTAGATGGGGAGTCCCATTGGTTCCAGGGTCTCTATGAGAATTTCTCAACCACTTGGTGGAGCTGCTAAAAAGTGACAATGATGGGAATTTCCTGAGACATAACGCACTCAAGTCCTTTGAAGGGAAGCCCCCTCTGTGAACAGTCAAAGTCCACCTTGTTCTGAGCAGGCCCAGTCATAGCTACAGCAAGAGAAGGGACAGCAAGGCCCGCCACTTGGCGGATGACACCTGGGCAGGTCATGGGAGCAGAGGAGCTGCTCAGGGTACGGGGCCTCTACACATCATGAAAATCTAACACCATTCCCAGGCTGGAGAGGCAACATGGGCCCCAAAAGGAGTCATTTCCTGAGTGGTGCTTGGGAGACAAAGGTAATCAAGAAACTCTCTTCCTTAGCCCTCTCTGCCTCTCCCCAGGGCCTGGCCCATTAGAGGGAACAGAGAAACACATTGGCTGGTGACTTATGAAAAGAAATGGGAAATGGGCTGGGAGGGCCATCAGCAGCCCCTGGCCTGAGAGGAAATGAGGCCACCTTTGTGGGGAGCAGGATGGGATCTGTTCTCTGACAGGAAGGGCTCCTGCGTCATTGAGGCCTGGAGCGTTTCTGAGGAAGAGGCATGCTGTTGTGATCTGTTTTGTGGGCCACTTCAGCAAGCTGTTTCTTTCCTAGGGATTGATGAGTCTAGAACCAGGGCACCTCCTTTATAGAAAGCTCTATTCAACCCTGCTGAGTGGCCAGATGACAGCACAGAGCTTCAAGGTGCTGCGTGGCGGGGAGGGCTGGAGTCTCTGACCCTGACCCTGGTATGTAGCAATCGATACAAACTGTCCTAGGGAGGAAGGGAATCAGGACATGAGGCCTTGAAAGTGCACACCAGAGTGAAGAAAACAAAAGAAAACTGTTATTGCTTCATTCCTTAAAATCCTCCTATGGCTCCCAGGGGCTGTGGGAAGAAAGCCCAAATTTATTCCCATGGCTCACCAGGCTGGGGATGACCAGACCTGCTGACCAAAACTTCCTTCCCCTCCCCCTGCTCCCATGGGACTCTCAGCTCCCCCAGCACACCAATACTTTCTCCACACCCCAGGGCCTTTGCATAGGCTCTTCTCCCCACCCCAGACACCCAGGCCTCCAGCCTCCCGTGGGTGAGTTCCTCTCTCTTCATTCTTGAAATCAAGGCTCCAGGTGGCTTCTTTAGAAAAGCCTCCTCTGACATTCCCACCCCCACCCCAGCCTGGAATAAGACCTCCCACCTCCCACCTGTTATCCTTTTGCAAGGCCCTCTGCACTTTTTCTTCCTAGTTTAATTACCACAGTTAAATTATGTGGCTATTTGAGTGATTATCTGACATCTCCCCCACTGGATGGTGAGGGCCATGAGGTCAGAAAAATTGCAACCAAAGTATTACTTTTAAGCACAGCTCACATTTATTAAGCAAGTACTGTGTTTTGCAGCAGTTCACTTGAACTCCTTATAAGACCTGTGAGGACAGTATTACCCCGTATTATCATATTATCCCCATTTTATGGATGGATGGGGACGCCAAAGCAGTCCTGGCCAAGATACCAGGCACTAAGTAAATGGGTGGTGTGAAGGCCCCCAGATGTCTGGGTTACAGTACCACTTACCCCTTCCCCCAACATCCACTGAGGACAAGAGTCTGAGTCCATGAAGCACATTTCTGTCATACTCTATCTTCCAACTGCACCCAGAACCTGCCCTCTCCTTACCCTCTACTCTCCTACTCTGCTTCTATCTCCCTTATCTCCTGCCTAGACTATGGCACCCTCCTCCCCATTTTCACAATGGATCCTATAATTCTTGTCCACCAAGGCAGGTTAGCAGAAGATCCTTGGGGCATGGAGACTTGGAAGAAGCTTCTGCTCCCACCCGTGAGACTGTCCACAGCATCCCTAACTACAGCATCCCTAACTACCTAACTCCCTGCCAAACTCCTAATAGTCTGGAGGAAGAGTTGACAGGGCTTGCCAACGGCATGGCTGCTCCAAAGAAGGAATGCTGGACAGACAGATACACACACACCTTCCTCTGACCATGGAAGGGACCTACTTTAAGGTGAAGGCACAGCTGTGGGCAGCACAAACCTGTATTCCTCATTCCCTCATTCCATTGATGAGCTGCTATGTCACCAGCTCAGAAAGTGGACAAAGAACCCTCAGACTTGGAGTTGGGGGGTCCATCCATTTCCTGACTGTTTAAGCCTGCTTGGGAGGGGTGTGTTTCTGTACCTGGGAGCCCAAAGCATCTAAATTATATAATCTCAATTCTACCCTATTTACAGGTCGGTAGGGGTTTTTTTTGCAGGGAAAACTATCATCCTTATTTGTTTTTCCTGCTTACTGTCTGTCTCCTGCTTCCAGCCAGCTCTGTAGGAAGAGGGACATTTGTCTGTCTCATTCAATGCCGAAACACTGCCCCCCCAAAGAGCAGGAACCCAGCATTTGCTGAAAGACTGTGCTTGTTTCATTATTTTAACAGCTCCAAAAGGCAGGTGTAGCAAGTACAAACTCCTCCCCGCAGTCATTCAGGTCTTCCTCCATGTCCTCCAGAGTCCAGTTCCTTCTCATGTCTGGATCTTCACTGATGCTGTTACTGGGACCTCTGTCCCCAGTCCTTACCCAAACTCACTGAAGGTCTGCTCATTTCTTAGGGCTCCTCCCAAATGCCAGTCCTTGTGACAGATGTCTCTTGACCTCTCCAAACATGTCAGAACCCTGAGACCTGCTCTCACAGCCCTCTGGGTTCCTCCATCAGGGCGCTCCATGAGGATGTAATTACACGGCTGTTGCTGTGGCTACTTATACTGTGTTTCCTCCACTCAGCCGTGAGCTCCAGGACCTCTTTTTTTTTTTTTTTTTGGAGCAGGGTGTGATCTAGTCTCATTTTAATACCTCTCTGGATCTAATAATTTTAGAAGTCTCACATTCCTCAGATGAAAGTTCTTTTCCTTCCTCTAGACTTAATACTTGTTATTAGTGTTAAGCACCGTGAACAAAT
>CAUYPK010160355.1:0-11865 GCA_963574355.1 Loris lydekkerianus | reverse complement strand
CCCCCCCCCCCCCCCCCCCCCCCCCCCCCCCCCCCCCCCCCCCCCCCCCCCCCCCCCCCCCCCCCCCCCCGGCACCAAGAACGAAGAGGCAGGGAGGGTTTGGGATGACGAGGTCACTGTATATCTTGATTATGGTGATGTGTACACAGACCTAAGCATTTCTTGAGCTGTACTGAGACAGGGATGAGTTTCACCTCAAATCTGATTAATGACAAGTTTACCACCACCTACATCTCAATTGTTCCTTCCTTCCACAGAGCCCCTACATGTTGCCCCCCCCCCCCCAGCTGTATTGATAAGTGATATTGAGAGTCGTGGCAGAGCAGACTCCGCCACCTCCAGTTTTCAGTTATGTTCCTACAGGTTTTCAAGTTCATTGCCAAGGTTCATTGCCAAGCCTTTCAGAGAAATAGTCTAGATTGATGCTTTTAATGAAGGATTTTTATTTTAGTAACTTGAAAAAAAAAAATCACACTCAGGGTTTTTCATTTGCATCAGGCATCAAGTTTGATAAAGTGGCTTAAATTAGCAGAAGAATCGCACACCTGTGCCAAATTTTCATATCAACCACCTCAAAGACTCTGAGTCAGGCAAGAATTCACATCCAGAAATGATCTCTCATTTCATCACACACATCGGTGTGAAGGAAACTCACCACATTAAGGATACACACAAAAAATAAAATAAAAATCAAATCAAAGAGGCGGCCCCTGCGGTTTCCTGTTTACATCTGATGATGCAGCAACTCCTACAATACAAACGTGTGTCCAGTTAGCGATGAATGTGGAGCAAAACCAGCCCTCATTTCCTCTCTTTTGTCTAGCCAATGAAAAGACAGGTCATTTAAGTCATTTGGCAACACACGCGTATCCCATGCTCTGTGTAGCCAGACAGACAGTGGTGACCGTCTGTGAGGACCCGACCTATGCCAGGAAAAGCAGGGTACATAAAGGTGAAGAAAACTGTGGGCTGGACCCTGAATGGAACTCAAATTTAGGAAGAGAAAAAGGCATGGACGTAACTCTCTCTCTATTAATACATGTAACAAGCAATACGATGTAATCAGTGTTATAATATGAGGTCACAAAAGATGGATTGATGACTTTAACAGAGGAAGTGGGAAGGCTTCGTGATGAAGGGGCATCTGAAGCGAGCAGGGTGCCGACAGTGAGGAGGAGCAGGTTCCCCTGGGAGTGAGGAAGTGTACGCAGCAGAGGTGCCATTGACTGGAGAATGTTTGAGTTGGGTGTACATAAAGGGGAAGGGTGGGCGGTGGGGAGGTGTCCTGCAGAGATCGTGGAGGATATAAACCCCAGGAAGAGGGTGTGGAGTAAAGGATCAGAGACTGACTCTTCTACGCCATGGGAAGCAGAAGAGTAATTAAAAGTCAGCGCTAAGAGCCAGGCGACCCTGGGGCCCAGGCCTGCTGTCTCACAGCTGAGATTTGCGCGCAATGCATGTCCATACCCTCCATGTTCTTCCCCTTTCTTTCCTAATAAAACCTGATTTGGTTCAAACAGCCATTTTCCAACTTTAGGGGATGAATTGTTAGAGGTCTATGGTGGCAGTTTTCAAAGTGTGGTCCACAGACCCCTGAACATCCCTGAGACTCTTTCTGGGAATCTGCAAGAAATAAACTGTTTTCATAAGAACACTATGGTTTTGTTTACCATGTTATGTGTGGTACGAAAGTAATGGTGACAAAACTGCTGGGACCTTAAAATGCACCACGGCAATGTCACTGGACAAAGAGGGTCCAGCGCCTGTCACTGTCCAGCCAATATGCAGAGACGGGGTTGAGGTCAGCAAGCTTCATTTGTGAGAAAGCCAGTGAGTGATTCTGGAGAGCAGCCTCTCAATTCAGTTACAATACTAGTAACTTTTATAATGAAATGCAAGTGGACCAACCTAGAAAATTTTAACTTTATCTGCTAGGAAGTAACATCAACATAGCCTCCATTCTAACAATGCAAAATGTTTAAAAATAGGTGACTTTCACTTTAACAAATATCAGACAAAATGTCATATTATCAAAGTAACCTTTACTCCACCAATATCACACCTCATGGCTGTGTGTGACTTCTGCCTCAAAGTCTCCTGAGACAAACACCCTGACTGTCCTGATGAAACCTTGACCAGATAATCCCGGGGGTGTGGAGGACAGGGAGCTGAGCTGCTCAGACTCCACCTTGCAGACCACTTTCTGGCCTCAGTACCAAAAGTCTACAGTTGTCTTCAGGAAAGATGACTTGTGCAATTGCCTGAGTTATGATGGGAACCAGCCACTTTTGTCACGGAACAGCATTTTTAATTAAAAGAACAACTAACGATGGCTAGCCAGACCTTGGTATTTGGCAGTCAACACACTTCAAGGAAAATTACTGATAGTCTCTGTTGCCAACAAGAAGATAGAAGCTTCCAGATGAAACATTAAAATTTGGGGGAATTTGTATGCACCACTGAAAGCCTGACAGCTTCCCAAAATGTAAAGACTTTTGTGATGAGATCAGTGGTGATATTGATGAATTTGGTGCTTATCATATTATGAAATAGAAAGTCATTTGATGGCTTGGTGCCCATAGCACAATGTTTACAGCGCCAGCCACATACACCAAGGCTGGTGGGTTCAAACCTGGCCTCGGACAGCTAAACAACAGTAACAACTGCAACAAAAAATAGCCGGGCGTTGTGGTGGCACCTGTAGTTCCAGCTACTTGGGTGGCTGAGGCAAGAGAATCACTTAAGCCCGAGAGTTTGAGGTTGCTGTGAGCTGTGATGCCACAGTACTCTACCGAGGGCAACATAATGAGACTCTGTCTCAAAAAAAAAAAAAAAGAAAAGAAAGAAAAAGAAAATTGTTTGGAAGATTTGTGCAACTCCAAGAACCAATAGTTTCCTAATGACTAGTACATGATGTCACAAAATCCCATGTGGATAAAAAAAAAAAACCCTTCCAGTGGCAAAGGAGACTAACAGAGTCTAATGGGACAGAGTAAGGAAACACTTACCACTATGGTTTCAGAGTCCACATTACAAATAACCTTTAAGAAACTACCAGTTGGCAGGTTTGGGCATGATACCAAATAAAAATATCCACTGACCTGAAAAGCCTATTACCTGAAAAGGCTATTAAAATATTCAGAGGCTGGATTTTCTTCATATGCTTCAACCAAAACAAAATATCATAACAGACAGAATATGGAAGCAGCTGTGAGAATTCAGGTGTCTGTGAAGCCAGACTACAGAGGGATCTGTAAAAATATAAAACCACACCACTCGCCTTGTTATTTTTTATGTTTTCAAAAAGTTATTTTTCAATAAAAACATTTTCATGTAAACCTGGATTTTTTTCTGTTATGTTTCCTAAGTTAATAAATATTTTTAATTTTTTTTTTCAATTTTTTAAGCAAAAGGACAGAGTTTATTTGTAAGTAAAGAAATAAATAAGAAAAAGAGGGGGATAGAACCTCTGGCAACAGAGAGTTTTTTTTTTTTTTAATTTGTAATGTAATAAACATTTTTGAGATAATCCAGATATACAAAGTTTTTGGAGGACGCTATTTAGGAGTGAAAACGGGTCCTGAGACAAAAGAAAAGTTAAAGAAATGCTCATTTAAGCCAATTAAGGCCTGTTTTCTTTTGCCAGGAATTCACATTCCTAGTTTCCCTAGAAAGTGGATTTGATGGCTTGAAAAAGGAAGTCTGCTGGAGATGACCAGAAAGGATTTTTCCTTCCTGAAAATGAGAGCACAGTACACAGAAAGGGCCGTCTGCTAATTCCCCTTTTGCGTCCCACTTTGTGTGCTGATGTACGAAGACGTGGCGCCGGGCCTACCACAGCCTCCCTTCCGTGCCTGGATGACTCCCTGAAGTTGGCTGCAGAATGCGTCAAAGGAGACTGGGTCCTTTGCGGAGATCATTGCACTCTGGTCAGATCCACTTCGGGATTTCACATAAATCAATCAATTTCACCAGGTTAAGCCACTTTTGCCAGATTTGGAAAGTGTTCCTAAATCCTAGGCCTTTCCTCCTGGGGATCCTGTAATAATTAAACGAGAAGGTTCATAAGGTACTTAAAATGAGTGCTTGACTCAGAGTAAACAATAAGTGTTAATGATTTTTACAGGTTTGTTGCAAAGGATCAGATAAGATAATTTATGTAAAGCAGTTAGCCTCATCCTTACTTGCATGACACCTTACTGGTGAGGACTGACACTGAGGCTCAACACTTGAGCAGCTCAGATTGTTTTGTTATTCTTTTTCCAGTTGAAGTGGTTGGATGATTGGACAGTTGAACTGGTATTATTACAGCAAGAAGGAAATCAACGTTTCCTTACAGCAAAATGGAACGTATAAGGAATTCGCATAAAATTTTATTTGCATGTGCCATATTCTAATAGGCAAGAGGCTTCCAAACCATGCAAATTATCTATAATTTCAGTGTACATGCAATTGTTTTTCTATCCGTAACACTATTATTTTGAGCTGTTACTTCAAAATAACACTATTATTTTGAGCTGTTACTGATTAGACGCTTAGCTGACATGCACAGAGGGAATGCTAACCACATGAAGGCTCATGAGAAACAACCAAATGTTTGAAATAATTATAAAAGTATCTTCAGACGTTTAAAAATAATATAGTGGGGGGGATACAAATGGCAAGTACTCAGGTTAATATTAGTTTAAGTTTTATAAAAGGGTGCCAATTGACTCAGACTCTGGAGTCACGAGTGATGTGGTCACCCCACCCCACCCCCCAAAGCCCTGACTGTGTGTCAAATCTGTATGGATGAAGATACGGTACCCAGAGGACAGATTCAGAAGACAGACTATGCCTGAAACGCTATATTCTGGGAATCCCGTCCTACAAGGACATTTTACTAACTCAAGGATATTTAGGCCCATGCCTGACATTTGCTCTTTGCTTGGTCATAGATTCTTTTGTTTGTTTGTCTTTTTTTGTCATTTATTGATCCCTTGCCTTGGAAGAATTTTCACCAGAGTCATCGTGACAGGGACATGGCATGTCTACCTTGGTCTCAGCTGGACATCGAGGTGAAACATTGTTCTGCCATTTGGAAGCAGCATGACTATTATCTTTCTTTAATCAACACATGATTTGTGTTCAGCTTTAGGAGGCTCTTTTGTTACCCCCACATGCCCCAAGTCCCTCTAAAGACCCTCTGCTCTAAGAACTTGCCTTTGAACCTTCTAGTTGAGGTAAACAACTATTCTAATTTACCCAGAACTGAGAGGATCCCAAGACATGAGGCTTCTGATGCAAAAACTGGAAAAGTTCCACGCAAACTGGGATGAGATCATCACCATACCCCCAGATGAAAGTCAATAAAAGCAGGCCAAAGGCTACTCTTACATGGAGATTTTTTGAATTGCTTTAAATTTTTCATTGATATCCCTAGAAAACCTCAAAGATACAAAGATAGAGAAAAGATGTAAGGGCTGGGGAACTGGCATCCACTATGCAGCTAGTTTGAAAGAAGCCCCCCACCACCACCACCAAAAAGAAAGAGTGAATGTAGGTAACTATTCATACCAGAAGCCAGGTGACTGGGGCCTTGGAAACAACAGTCTAGAAAGAAAGGGACTGTGCAAGGTGGCTGCCTGGGCCCGGGCCCACAGTGAGTTGTACCCCAGTAGGAGCAGAAGGTTTGGGGTTAGGCTCAGGTTTGAAATTCAACTCTGCCATCCACAAGTGGTATGGCCTTTGTCTCCACTGACTCCAGCTTTATTGTCCCATCTGCAAAGTGGAAACAATGCTCAGGGGACTCAGCGGATTTGTGTCTAGGCGCCCTTCACATGCTGCTCTGCAATAAGCACTCTATTTATTACTTTCATTGTTTTCTATGAAAGATACTTACAGAGACTTAGGATGTTCAGCTGGAAAGAGTGATAGCAAACCGGAGCTGAAGGCTCATGATAATTGTCTTTGTTTATTTTCCTATGACTTAGCCATTTATTAACATTTTTTTTATTGATGCATAGTAGATGTACAGTTCCAGAGTACATGTAAAAAGTGAATATATTCATATAACTTATAAAGGTCAAATCAGCATGCTTGGGATATTCATCACCATAAATATTTGTCTTTTCCTTATGCTAAAAGTATTTGAATTCTTGTCTTCTAGCTATTTTGAAATGTACAATTGATTACTGTAGACCATAGTCACCCTGCTGATCTTTCAAAGACTGGGTCTTATTTCTTCTATCGAACTATATAGTTGTACCATTAATACAGCAGGGCTACCACATAGGAGCAGGATTCACCCTTCATATGATAATAAAGTGAAACTATACTCACATAGGGCTCTCCTGTTCCTAAGATGCCTTCACAGACAGTAGGTCTAAATGCAAAATCAGAAACACTGGATATAAACTATCAGAATTTTAGATAATGAGGGAAAATGATTATCTATAACAAAGAACTATCTTGAGACCTAGAGTGTTTCCCAATTTGCTGTGTTGGAGCGGAAGCCAGCCCACATCTGGAATATTAGGGAGAAGTTGGGCGAGACCACAGGAGCAGTTCATATTATTTGACAGTCCGTCTAGAGTAGCAGACAAGAGCTTAGGCAACCTGCATTCATTCAAACCCTGGGCCCATCAGCGACTGTCTGTGTGACCTTGGACAAAATCACTTTGCCTCTCTGGGCCTCGATCTCCAACTCATTAAACTGAAACCATATTGGCGTCTACCTCCGAGAGATGTGGAAAACAATCAGTGAGCTCATGGGCCCAACACAGTAACTAGGGTGTTTATCACACACAGAGCACTCAATACTGAGGAGGGACTTTTAGCTAAAAATGAGTGATGGCAATTTGAAATGTTTTTAAAAGTGTAACTATTTCATTGTTGTTCAATCTTTGAAACTTACCATGATAAAATATTAACAGGTATATTAATAAATATTAGTTCACTGAACATTTAACTACATGGTACATATAGTTGCCTGATCACGCTTGGTTTATTTAAAAAAAAAAAAAAAAAAAAAAAGAGTGACGTGGAAAGGAAGTGTACTGAATGGCTTCCAGCAAAAAGTGTTGTCTGTCTCCTATAGCATGTCACTGCTTCCCCAGAAATAGTCACCTATGATGTACAGTAATACACAGTACTTAATGGATCAAGAGATTTGATATGGGCTTTTAGTAATAAATCCACAGTCCAAAATGGGGGAATTTTCTTGCAACCTGTTTTCCCCAAAGAGCTATTAATAAAGAAGATATATTTCTATTAAACCAAGGTTCCTGGGACATAAACCCTTCCTCAAGTCATGCCGAGCCCTTTAACCCAGCTGAAAAAGGATTGGAATGATTGATGAATCCTGCCAGGAGACTGTCATGCACTCTGCCTTGCACCATTATGTACATTTCATTCCTAGTAAACTTTAATGTGGGAATCTTTCATGCTCTACCTGGAAATGGGCAAGTTTAAAGGAGGCCTTTCAGTTGAACGGTGCTGTAATTACAGTCCTCCTTGTGTGCCAACCTGTGAGGTCATTTAGTGGGAACGCTGAGAGACCTGTGCCTCTGGTCTCATCTGATCCCCCCCCAACCCAAACCAAAAGAGACCTGTAAACTCAGGCTCTAGAGTAGAAAGTCTAGAAAGCTGGTGTCAACAGAAATTTCTCCCCATTGATGGTTGATATGGAAGCCCCACATAGAGAAGAGAAATTTCAAAGGCAAAGTTGAACTTACCTGAACCAGAGTTATAGCTAGTAATTTCACAGCTTGCATGGAATATAATTGAGCAAGTGAAATTTAATACGTATCTCAAACAGTGGCTAACAATTCTTCTAGTGATGGCATCTCATTCTGCTAGAGATGAGAGAAACCTTTAAGTTGATGCCAAAGGACTGACCTACATGGAGGTGTTATTAATAATAATAATAATAATAATAATTTTAAAAAGTAAATACAGGTGGTCCCCGCCTTCACTTATCCACTCGTTCCTTCCTTCCTTCCTTCCTTCCTTCCTTCCTTCCTTCCTTCCTTCCTTCTTTCTTTCTTTCTTTCTTTCTTTCCTTCTTTTTGAGGCAGAGTCTCACTCTGTCACCCTCACTAGAGTCCCTAGTGTCATGGTTCACAGCAACCTCAAACTCTTGACTTCAAGCAATCCTCTTGCCTCAGCCTCTCGAGGAACTGGGACTACAGGTGCATGCCACAACACCCAAGTATCTTTTTAGTATAAACAATGTCTCACTCTTGCTCAGGCTGGTCTCTGAACTCCTGAGCGCAAGCGAGACTCTTGCCCTCCCACAGTGCTAGGATTACAGGTGTGAGCCACTGGGCCCAGCCTCTTCTCTACGGTTTTGCTCTTAAAATTTGCCTTACCTGTGATCAAGCCATGGTCCAAAAATACTAAAACGAAAATTCCAGAAATAGACAGCTCATGAGTTTGAACTGTGTTCCCTTCAGAGTAGCAGGATAAAATCTCACCTCGGCCATTTCCATCTCGCCTGACACACGAGTCGTCCCTTTTCCCCATATGTCCACACTGTATGTGAGCGTTATCCACTGTTCTCACTCAGCAGACTCCCTGGCTATTAGGTCAGGAGCACGGAGGAATGTTTGGGTTTGGCCCTATCTGTGATTTCAGGCATCCACTAGAGGGTCCTGCAGACATCCCCAGGGATGAAAGGAGATTACTGTACTCCAGTTACTGTGAATTTGGAAGGTCCCAGATCTCAGTCAGTCCAGATCAACAGTTTTCTGATATTGTTAATAATTTACCTTTAATAAAACAAAAAACAAACCAACTCTTTTTTTTTTTTCCTGGAAAACTCAGCTTGAGAGTTACGCACGCACGCACATTTAAAGTTCATTACAAGTGTCTATAAAATTAAACACACAGTCACGACAATCACGGACCAGTCACTTAGATATATTAATAGAGTCCAGAAGCAACTTTCCAGCTCCTTCCCTGGCTCACCTGGTGACATTTTTTTAGAAGTAGCTAAAGTACTGCTGTCCCTGTTGTTTAAATTGCCAGTCCTGTTTAGGACACTGTGACAGGTAGAGGTGTTGTTAATTGAGTTCCCCTTGAATAATTCACTTTCTGCCTTGGAGTGGGGAGTGGGGAGCACTGTGCTTCCCGCAGGGATCCCATTGAAATGCAGCCCCAGCCACAAAAGAAGATACTAATAATCTCTGTCTCCAGAAACCAAAGGCAGCTGCCAGAGGTGGCCTTTCTTTTTCCTAGACTTAAATGTACAATTTTCCCCTAGGCCAAAAGAAATTGCTCCCTAGCCAGACAGGACACCTTGGAGCATCCTTGGGAAATTATTTTTGCTCTGTCACCATCTGTCAATGACCAAGGGAAAGACTTTTTCTCCACAAGCCCCAAACTTAGAATGATTAGGAAAATAAAAATTTAGCCACTTTTTAAAAAAATAAATAATTGGAATTTTTGTTAGCAATAAAAATTTAAATAAATTAAATAAATATTTAAAGAATTCAATTAACCCACTTGAGAACTTGCCCAGGGTTGAAATGATCCTTTTCTGTATGTAAACTGCTCTCACCACACCTGTCACTTAACCAAGAGCAAACCTCTGTTTTCTTCTTTCTGTGGAAAACTGTCTTTCAAAGCAATGAAAAGCTCACCCTCTGAATTGAGGAGAGGTTAGAGCCTTCAGGGAAGATAGCAATGTCATTTGAGGGCTTGCCAGTAATCTCTACAGTTAAAGAGGCAAGGAATGCTCTGCCCCATGATAAAACATGAAATGAATTCGTACATTTATGAATAAATGATCTGACTCTAATTGGCATTTCTAAGCCCTCTCTGGATAGCAGCTCGCTTGTTAACAAGCTGCAACATTTGACACTGGTGATGTAAGAGCCTCTGAAGGGAAATTGCAAGTCTGTTTCTAAACTATTTAGTAATAGATGTAATCCCATCAATCTTACAAGGGTATATGTAAAACTTGGTAAATGTGGAATGTAAATGTCTTAGCAAAATAACTAAGAAAATGCCAGGAAGGCTATGTTAACTACTGTGATGAAAATGTGTCAAATGGTCTATGAACCAAGTGTATGGTGCCCCATGATCATATTAATGTACACAGCTACGATTTAATAAAAACAAAACAAAACAAACAACCAAAAAAAAAACACAAGTATTTAGTAATAGAATCTGAAAACTTTCTGCTTCTACCTGCACCTCTGGACCAACAGACAGAAAAGTTAGCAATAAAAGTGTTCAGGCATAGCCAAAGCTAGAAATAAAAACCAAAACATTCTCAAAAAAGGAAAAGTAGATTTTTAAGGGTATGTTGTCATTGGACAAAATGACTGATTTGTAGGATGGGAGCAGGAAATATTCACAATGACCCTGGAACATCTTATAGTAGCGGAGAAGTATGGAAGTGCTAAAAAACAAAACAGAAATCCCAGGTGGATGGGGCATATCAAACAGGCATGCCAGCCAATTATAAGAACTCCCAGTCACCAAAGCTAGAATGACTTGGGCAGTAAAATAAAATACTATTGGGTTATAACCTAAAGTATAAAATAAATATCCATATGTCCATATTGATATTATTAAATGGTTGAGTAAATAAATAGATAGGGGAGAAGAGATATGTCTCCCGTTTGAAGAATTTCAGATGGTCTGTGTAGTTATGCTGCCATCGCAGACATAGAGCCTAACTCCACACTTCTTAAATGAGGGCGGTGGATAGTAATTTCCTGCCACTGGGCACAGACAAGAAAGAGAAAAGGAATGACTTTCCCGTGAAGAAATCCAACCCACACTTCCTAGCCAGGTGATCGTGTCAGCATCTAGCATCAACAGTGACAAGTCACGCTGACAGTGAGTCCCCTTGCTCCTAGCTGACGAAGATGGTGCTAACTCGGCAGTCTTCCTCTCTAAAACCCATAATCCCAGACTAGTCATGAGTGAAACATCAAGTTCCAATAGAGGGACAGCCTACAAAATGCCTGGACAGTCCACCTCTAAAACAAGGGATTTCACACCTGGAATCCCAGCCCTCTGGGAGGCTGAGGCGGGTGAATTGCCTGAGCTCAGGAGTTCGAGACCAGACTGAGCAAGAGTGAGACCTCGTCTCTACTAAACATAGAAAAAATAACTCAGTGTTGTGGTGTGCACCTGTAGTCCCAGCTACTTGGGAGGCTAAGGCAAGAGAATCGCTAGAGCCCAAGAGTTTGATTGCTGTGAGCTGTGACACTCTAGCTAGGGTAACAGAATGAGACTCTGTCTCAAAAATCAATGAATAAATAAATAGATAAATAAAAATAGATAAAACAAGGAATCTCTGAGAAAGTATCACAGAGCCTAAAGAAACGTGAGAACTAAATGTAATGTACTATCCTATATGAAGTGCTGGAATGGAGAAAATGCATTAGGTAAAACTAAAGAAATCTGAATCAAATGTGCAACTTGAATTTGTAATGATGTGTCAACATTGGTTCATTAATCATAACTAATGTATCATACTAATAAAATGTTAATAACAGGGAAAGTAGGTGTGGGTAGATGGGAATTATCTGCATTATCTTCTCAATTTTTCTGTATGTCTAAAACTGTCTTAAAAATAAAGTTAGTTTTCATATGAAAGCCATAAGTTAGTTTCATAGTAGGGCTGAGTACATTGGATACTTTTTCTTCCATTCTTGAGATACTTTGTGATTGGTGGGATTACACCTGTGGTGCATCTTAGAAGGGTACATGTGAAACTTAGTAAACGTAGAATATAAATGTCTTAACACAATAACTAAGAAAATGCCAGGAAGGCTATGTTAACCAGTGTGATGAAAATATGTCAAATGGTCTATAAAACCAGTGTATGGTGCCCCATGATCGCATAAATGTACACAGCTATGATTT
>CAUYPK010160354.1:0-34046 GCA_963574355.1 Loris lydekkerianus | reverse complement strand
TTATAACTTTTAAAAAAAATTTAAATAAAAATACCTTTTTTAAGTTTTTCTTTTTTGGTTGTTTTTTTTTTTTTTTTTTTTTTTTTTTTTTTTTTTTACACCAAGGGCATCATATCATACATAGATTTTTTTTTTATCTTGATTTTTTTCAATCAGTAGTGTCTTATAGATCTTTCCATATAATTATTTGGTTATCTTATTCCCCTAAAAAATAAACAAAAAACTATATGGTGTTCTGTTGTATAGCTATGCAATAATACATAATATTTACTTATTCCTCCTTGGTGGACATTGAAGTTGTTTTTAGTAGTACACACTGGGTGACCATCTTATATGTTCTTTAAACACGTGCTTTCTCTAGATGTTTTAATTTATATAGATAGATGGAGGGAGGGAGGTATGGCTGGATAGATAATACTCTGTTATATGTAAGAAATACCCATTTACAGTGTCTAATCCATGAACTTAATTATCACACTCCCAAAGCTGTAACACACACAAGCGCGCACACACACACACACACACAAGCAGCTGGTCAGCCATGACATTAAAAAGAAAGTAATTATGTGAGCTGAAGAGGAACAAACTTGAGGACACAAGGACAAGTAAGCGATTGAAACTACATGGGGATCAATCAGTAAAACGTCTTATAAGTTTCTCCGAATATATTAAGATGCCATTTAAAATTAATATTTAACCAAATTATCATTTTTTATATATTGAGTTAATTGGTTTGTTATGAATGTTTATGGTTGTTATAAGTTAAAAATTGCTTTTTTCAAGTGCTTTCATTTTCTTTTCTCCTCTTCCTTTTCTTTTACCCATAAATAGGACTTATTATCATATTTAGTTCTTGTTTTCTCTTACAGATGATATTTATTCACAGGATTGACTATCCAAAAATTGCAGTGAAAAGGGGCACTGAAAAATAACTTTGTTTTCATTTTAAAGCCAAAATATATTGGAAAATGATGAGATATGAATTAGAAAATATACACAAGGTAGTCAATTGTATGTTTTGAAAAAGTAGAACTATTCTGTCTCAGATTTATTGTACTTTTTTGATCCTTAGAAAATGGTAATACCTACCACAAAACCACAATACATAAATTGCCAAGTGTGGCTGACTTGCACATTCCTTTTAAAAGAATTTATAACTAGTAAGCCTTTTAACCATAAGAAATGGTCAGTATTCATGGCCTTGAGGCAATGCATTAAATGGAAAAAAAAAAATGGGAAATTTTCTCTTTAAGGGAAAGTAGTGTGGATTATTATTTACTTTAGTTGTTAATACTTATTGTTTTTCTTTAGGAAGGAAATTATTATAGGCTTATAATATTGAGAAATCTGGTTTTTAGTAACATAATCCTTTGCTCCCTTCAAGCTTTTAAATCACACCACATCTGTACATTGTAGCTAACTTAAAATAAGCAGCATGTGGGTGATAGATCTGGTATATTTGTTATATTACTTTTGCAGATAACTGATTATGTGTGTGAATAGATTCCATATTACAACTGTTTTATGATAAAATTTATGCAAAAGGTTGACTATAATTATCTTTTATCTAAATAAAGGTATTATTTGAACTTTAAGTTTTTTAATCACAGTAGCTCTAATTCTTGCATTTTATCTTAAAAAAATAACTTGGTATGATGTATTTTTTTGTCTTGAAAGTTTGCTTTGCCTTGATAGTAACATCATGGTCCAAGAAATATAATTCCAGTAATTTGCTATAAAAATAATAGTGAAATTCTTTAGGTTAAATTAATGGCATTTGTAAATTCTTTTAATCAGATGTTAAGTTCACTATTACCTACCTAACTGGCATACAATGTGGCACTTGCATGTTGCATCAATAATGTAAAAGATACTTAAAATAGTGTATGTACTTAGACAAGCATTGTGACTCATACTTGAGATTTAATTTTGAAATCTTCATCAAGGTCAAAAGGTTTCAAAACTTGCTTTAACTTAAATTTTATTCTTACTGTTCTGACTACATATCAGTGCTTCTTTCTGCCATGAAAATATTACTTAAGAATACCTCACTGCAGTCTGATAGAGTCAGCCAGTCCATGGAAAAGACAAGAATTGTAATTAATATTAGAAACCGTTAGCATCATGCTGACAGCTAGATAGGTTGAAACATTCGTAAAAGTAGAATTGTGAAGTGAAAAAATAGTTTTAATTTTGATGAATTGGCAATTTGGCATCTATAGAGATTGTATTATCAGTCCATGTAAGTGCTTGTTTCTTTTTGTACTCACCAAGTGGTGTTAATTAAGGATTATTTTTTAATCAAAAGTTCTCATGATCCCTTCATCCTTATATAAATAACTTTTTTTGTTTTGCTTCCAATTGTAATTTTTCCCTCAGTAAAAATTTACATAGTGTTTTTTGCTCTTTTTGCTAAAAATTATGTGAACATTTACTTGTACTTTCTGAGGTTTTCCTAAGTTTTAATATCTGCAATAAAGCCAAGTATTGACAAATTACAATTTGCAAATCTGCTCTCCAAAAGTTAGACTTTTTAGTTCTTTCTAGGTTTTTGCTATTTGAAAACTGTTTTAAATTTATGTTGAATTATTTCCTTAGGATAAATACCTAAGACAGAAAGATACCAGTGTTTTGATTACCTTTTTATATGGCAGTATTTCCTCATATGTTTCCTACCTCAAGATATTTATGGATAAATGGGATCATGCCCAGTTATATTTAGGAACTACAGTAGAACCTCTGTAAGTTGACCACCCAAGGGACTGTAAAAAATTGGTGAGTAAATGGAGGTGGTCAGCATAAGGAACTAGACCTTCTGTGCTGATACATACATTTAATTTACTTTCTATGAAAATTCAGGTCAACATAAGGAAGTGGTCAATGTAGAGAGGTGGTCAAGTATGGAGGTTCTATTGTATTTTATCTGCTACTGCTACCCAAGATTCACAGTGCATATTAAAATCCTAGTAAAGAAACCTCCTTTAAGTAACAGTATTTTCAAACATACTGCCACAAAAAACTTATTTTTCCATGTAACAATAACTGCCCTTGAAATACACATTAAGAAATGATAAATGACCAAGTGACTGAGTTTTCAAATAGATTTCTTCTTTTCTTTGCAGTTTTTTTTTTTTTTTTTCTTATTTTTTTTTGGCCAGGGCTGGGTTTGAACCTACCACCTCCAGCATATGGGGCTGGCGCTCTACCCTTTTGAGCCACAGGCGCCACTCTTCAAATAGATTTCTTAAAATTGAAATTACTGAATTTGTTCTTGTACTTGCTAATTTGATCATGATATTTCCTAATGTCCTGGAAAATTCCAAATACTTATTTCCTTCTCACTAGAGAATAGTTCTACCTTACCAAATAGAAATATAGGAGACCGGGTGACGCCTGTGGCTCAGTGAGTAGGGTGCCAGCCCCATATACCGAGGATGGCAGTTCAAACCCGGCCCTAGCCAAACTACAACAACAACAACAACAAAAATAGCCAGGTGTTGTGGCTGGTGCCTGTAGTCCCAGCTGCTCGGGAGGCTGAGGCAAGAGAATTGCCTAAGCCCAAGAGCTGGAGGTTGCTGTGAGCTGTGACACCATGGTACTCTACCGAGGGTGACAAAGTGAGACTCTGTCTTTAAGAAAAAAAAAAAAGAAATATAGGAGACTGCCATCCAGCAGGTATTTATAGAAAACTTAGTATGATCATATTAAAAGCAGGATATCACAATGCCACTGTGACTAAAATTGAGGGTTGACTGGAATCAAGACTTAATTTAACTTCATTTTATACACACAGGTATGGATTGTTGAAATGAGCAGCAGTTCAGTGAGGCTGCAGAAATAAGGGGATGTCTTAGCCCATTCCGGCTGCTGTAACAAAATACCATATACCAGGTAGCTTGTAAAGAATAGAAATTTATTTTTTATAGTTCTGAGAACTGGGAAGTCCAAGATTAAGGTGCCAGCAGATGTGATGTCTTCTAACAGCCTCCTTTCTGGTTCATAGATGGCATATTTTAGCTATGTCCTCACATGTTGGACAGGGCAAGTGAGCTCCCTCCATCCTCTTTTGTAAGGGCACTGATTCCATTCATGAAGATTCCATAATCATACCTGATCATCTGCCAAAGGCCCCACCTCCTAATGCGATCACCTTGGGAGTTGAATTTAAACTTACGAATCTGGAACATACGTACATTCAGATCATAGCAGGTGAGAATGGATCTAAAGCAAAAAACTCTCCATACCTCATCTGAAATCATAAGTTACTTCAATAAGAAAATCTTGACAGCAGACGTGGAGTAGGATATTCACTATGGTAGTGTGAAGCTTAGGAGTTTATTTTTGTTTTGTTTTGGTCTGAAATGAATTGAGTATTAAAACAATATATATAGTTGATTTGTTACAAATAGGCTTTTTTAGAGCTTTTTTTACAGCAGTTTATGGAAATATACTTGCCATTTCAAAAGACCATATATTAATATTTTTTTTCAGTGTTATACAGATATCCTGGCCATACAGATTATTTCATTCATTGTTATTTATGACATTTGTAGCCGTGTAGTGGCTGAAAACTAAAATAACGTCCTTATTATTTTTACTTTTTAAAGTAGTATGTTTTCAACAAAAAATGCCATAACTTTTTTTAAAAAAGGTCATAACTTTTTAAAAAAATCTGTCTTCTATTTAAGTCATTTCTAAATTTTTTTATCATAAATGATGTTATGATATCTTTTCCTATATGTCTTTGTATAATTATCTGCTTTCTTAAGTAAATTCTTGGAAGTGGAATTGCCGAGTGGAAGGGTCTGCAAATTAAAATAGATGAGCAGTTAGGTTTGTTCCTTTAGGAATATGTATATACAGGTTGTGCATCCCTTGTCTGGAAAGCTTGGAACCAAAAATGTTTGAGATTTCAGATTTTTTTCAGAATTTGGAATATGTAGTATTTGCATATACAAAATAGGCACCTATCTTCTGAATACAGAATTCATTTATGTGTCATATATTTCTTACACCTGTAGCATTAAAGGTAATTTTATATGCTATTTTAAATAATTTTGTGCGTGAAATAAGGTTTGTATTAACTACTTCTGTGGAATTTTCCACTTGTGGCATCATGTCAGCACTCAAGAAGTTTCCAGTTTGGGGACATTTTGGATTCCGATTAGGGATGCTCAACCTGTATTATTCTGTTGTCCTCTGGCGTCTATTGTGATTAATTAGAAGTTAATCAGTCTAATTGCTATTCCTTTTAAGTTATGGCTCTTCTCTTTGTTTTTAAAAATAGACTCTTTATCATTGGTATTCTGCAGTTTCACTTCAGTACATCTAGACACAGATTTGTTTTTATTTTTTCTCGTCAAAACTGGGGAGATAGGGGGAAAGTAGATGGGTGGGTGGTTGATAAATAGGTGAAGAGAGTTCCATTCTTAAATATTCTTATGTAGTTAACTCATAAATGTCCAAATTTTCATCAGACCTAAAAATCCATTTGCTTTTTTTGTTTTTTAATGTGGAAACTGTCATTTCTTCTTGTGCTAAACACTTGACTTTGTATATTCTTACAGTCCTTGACACATCCACTGGATAAACCATGCTGAATATGCAGCGTGGCCTGCGGTGTGAACCATTAACCTGTGCTTAGTGCTCTTTACGGTCGTGGTAATTATCAAGAAGTCAAAAACCAGTTGTTTACATGCCTTATAAGGAAAGAAAGAATATAGCACATTTTATAAACCTTTCCTGTGTTTTTACTGTTACATTCTGTGCTGTGTGTGCTCTGCTACTGTTTAGAATCCTTAAGGAATTAGTCCTCTTAGATCATTTTAGCTGGCAGAAGTTTAAATGCTAAAATTTTGCACCTAATGCTGAAAACATTTTATAAACTGATTTTTTTTCTCTTTCTCAGGAGAGTGGTTATTTTGCATCTAACCATAGAAAATATGTCTCAATTTGTTATGAGAAATAATTTTTCAGAATAAATTTATAATATATTTATTGATTTTCATTTTGAAATCAAGTAAATACTAGTTTGTTTCTTCCAGTAATGTATTTGGGTTGTTCTTACAAATCATTTACTGCTCCACAAAGGCAGTTAAAATAGTTATCTTGCCTTTATTCTTAAAGTTTACTTTTGTTAAATATAGTATAGGGGTTGACAGTTTTTTTTTTATTCCCCTTCTGCACTTAAATTATGTCATTTCACTGTCTTCTGGCCTCCATTGTTTCTAATGAGAAGTCAGCAGTTCACTGATTATTGTCATTGTTGATACATAATGTGCCATTTCTTTGGCTGTTTGCAAGATTTTCTTTTTCTTTAGTTTCCAGCAGTTTGGCTATGTTGTGCCAATGTGTGGTCGTCTTTGGTTTTCCTATGTGGGGTTTGCTCATCTTCTTAAATCTATAAATGTTGATCTTTTACTAACTTGGAAAAATTTTTAGCCACTATTTCTTCAAATATTTTTTCCTGCCTCATTGTTTCTTCCTTTCCTTCTGGATCTCCAATTACAGATATGTTACTGCTCTTGCTACTTTGCCACAGGTCCATGAAGGTCTGTTCTTTTTTTTACCCCCAGTTATTTTTCTTTCCGTTCTTCAGACTAGATAATTTCTGTTGCTTTGTCTTCAAGTTCACTGACTTTCTGCTGTCATTTCCACTCTGCGGTTAAGTCCATCCAATGCATTTGTTTATTTCAAATATATTTCCTTTTGTATTTTTTTTTTACAGTTTCTGTTTCTTTGCTTAGAGGTCCAAGCATATTTGCTCTGAAATCTTTGAGCATAGTTAAAATAACTGCTTTAAAATACTATGTGCTGGTTCTGACAGTTGGATCATCTTGGGCTTAGTCTCCATTGGTTGCCTTTTCTCTTGGGTATGGGTCAATTTTTCCTGTGTCTTATATGTAGTAATTTTTTATTGTATTCAGGACATTGTGAATGATATGTAGAGACTCTGGATTCTATTGTGTTCCTCTAGTGAATATTGATATTGGTTTGTTTGTTTTAGTGGGCAGATAACTAAACTCAAAGTACAAACTGAATTCTCAGTTCAGTTTTATTTTAACCTTAGTTTTGGCTGCTTGGAATCTGTCTTACATATTTGTAGTTTGGAGATCAGAGATAGATACAGAGTTTGTGGCTTCCTTTTTGTGGTTCTTTCCTTCCCATGATTTACTCAATAAGTTTTCAGCTGTTGTGGTCATACAAAAGTGTGTCCTTTGGTTCATCAAGCCTATACAAATGCAGATTTTCTGTCTGGGTTTTAGCTACCTGAACTAACTGGGGCCTGCTCCCTGGGGGAAAGCCATTAAAAAATAGAAAGTCACCCCTTTTTGTTTCCTTCTTCCCAGTGCTGACTTCTTTGTACCCCCCTCTCATTTGTTTCTGCCTTCAGGTAGTTTTTGGTGCTTTTCTAGTGTTTATAGTTGTTATTTGTGAAAGAGTTGATGGTCTAGTAGGAGCTACTCAGCCATTACTGGAAGTAGAATCCTTGAAATAAAACTGGACATTTTAAGAGTGTCTCATTTATGTACTTAGTCTTTACTATAGAAAACCAAGCAAGTGTGGTAAGAGATTTAGTATATGTTGTAATAATGGAATGAGTTGAAATTTGTTTTTGTGATTCATCTCCTTTAAATAATAAAGGTATTATTCAGCTAGACTATTCACTTGTTGCTCCTTCGGATTTTCTATAAATTTATTTCTGAATCTAGATCATTTGATATATATTTTGAAACCTTATAGGAGGTGGCACCCGTAGCTCAGTGGATAGGGCACATACACCGAGGCTGGCAGGTTCGAACCCGGCCCAGACCTGCTAAAACAACAATGGAAAGAAAAAATAGCCAGGTGTTGTGGTGGGCACCTGTAGTACCAGCTACTTGGAGGCTGAAGCAAGAAAATTGCTTAAGCCCAAGAGTTTGAGGTTGCTGTGGTCTGTGACGCACTCTACTCAGGGTGACAGCTTGAGACTCTTTGTCTCAAAAAAAAAAAAAAAGAAAAGAAACCTTATAGTAAAATTTTGATTTTATCCAACAAATGTCACATTTTCTATGAATCAGGAATCATCTAGATTCTCATCATTCCTGATCATAGGATAGAGCTGTGGACTTCCAAGTTTATGATCTTGTGGAGCTAATGTTTTTGGAATAGATAATGAGTA
Organism: Loris lydekkerianus; assembly: GCA_963574355.1. Taxonomy (NCBI): domain Eukaryota; kingdom Metazoa; phylum Chordata; class Mammalia; order Primates; family Lorisidae; genus Loris; species Loris lydekkerianus. The sequence continues at coordinate 25,885 of CAUYPK010160354.1, read as the reverse complement.
AATATGTCATTTATTTATGTGTGGCAGGTATGGCATTATCTTAGATTGGTCAGGGAAGCTGTTTCTGGCGAAATGGCAGTTGATGGAAGATGTTCATGAAGTAGGAGAAGGAGGCACGCATGTATCTGAGGGAAAACTGTTCCAAGCAAAAGAAGCAGTAAGTCCAATAAGCTTAAGGGAAGAACAGAGTGGCCTCTTTGAGAAAATACCAGCAGCCCACTTGTAATTGAGAGAAGAAGTAGAGTGAGGGGAGATGAAATTGCAGGAGTGACAGATAGCCAGTAGCCTTGCCATGTTGTATTTTGAGCAAAGGAGAGTTAGGACTGATTTACTTTTCATGAAGATCACTCTGTTCAAAAGACTGGAGGTGTGATGGGACGTCAGGTATCGGAGCAAAGAATGAAGGCAGGAGGAAACCAGTTAGGAGACTTTTGCAGTTGCAGTCTAGGTGAGTTAGATGGTGACGTGGCCAAGTTGGACAAGACACTTAGGTATAAACAACCCTTTCCAGAAGTTTTAGCTCAAAATGGGGGAGGAGCCGAGAAATGGGCTGATAACTGGAGAGCAGTCAAGAAAGGTTTTCTCAAGATGAGTTCTGTAGCATTTTGTCCCCTCTTAAATTATTTTAAAATATCATTTACTGACTGGGCATGGTGATTCATGCCTGTAATCCTAGCACTCTGGGAGGTGGAAGTGGCTGCATTGCCTGAACCCAGTAATTAGAGACCAGTCTGAGCAAAGTGTGATACTTCCTCCCCACACTAAAGAAAAACTAGCCGTAGTGGTGTGATGGTAGGCTTCTATAGTCCCAGCTACTCTGGAGGCTGAGGCAAGAGGATCTCTCGAGCCCATGAGTGAGGTTCCTAAGAGCTATGATGACACAGCACTCTGCCCGGGGCAACAGAGTGAGACTCTTGTCTAAAATGTGTCTGTGTTTAACATACTTTTGGGAAATCTATAGTGTAAATAAGTCAGTCTCTTGCCTGGGACTTCAGCTGTGAAATGTAAATAGCAGAAGAGTTAAGTAAAATTTAATCAAGTTATGGTAAAATGATAAAAGGCTTACTATATCTGAAATCTAAATGAGGATTTATTTTATTGAGGAGTCCTAGCTAAATTACTCAAAACTATTTTAATAACTATTATGTTGAAGACTTTACAAAGTGCTAGATATACAATTATAAAAGGCACCTAATCCCTCAATTTATGTTAATGAGGTTAAAAGATAAATACTATAAACAAGAAATCAGTTTTAAAGATAATTGTCTTTTTTGTTAAATTTGTCCTAAAATGAAGTATATTTTAATTAGTAATCAAATGGCATGATTTAAAATATTTTCATACTTTGTGTAGGTTTAATGTACTTATGTCCTATTTATATCCCAAATTGATTTTCAGGATTAAACATGGCTTATATTAGGAACATTAAGAATAAAAATAAAGTTAAGTAATTTTCAACTTTGGCCATACATTATAATCACCTGGGGAAACTAAAAGTCCACATGCTTAGGCCACTGGCTCCCCAGCCAGTTAAATCAGAACGTCTAGTATGAGGACCCAAATATTAATGTTTGTCAAATACTGATTTAATAGACACTCAGGGAATAAAATCCTACAAAGCTCCTGAAAATGAATTGATTGTGTATTTAAGGATTAAGTATGTCTAAAAGATAAAGCAAAATATCAAATGAATTGGATTTTAGGTCATTAAGTTGTAGGCAAAGCATGCAAAGTTATTTGTAGAACTAGATATTTTCAGTATCCAAACTTAAAATTTTTTAAGTAAAACTACTCACCTCAGGCTGTCTTCTAATCATTAAGAAAAAAAAGTCAGTAAGGTTATTTATTCTTCCTTTTTAAAAGAATGAGGGAAGACCGCCTTGACAGTAATTTCTTACTTGAATGTCTTTTGGCTCAGCCATTATAAAATGTATAAATATGTAGGAATTAGACAATATAAAAGTTACTGGAAGTTATACTGAAAAGACAATATAACTATATGGAAAGCATTTTAGGTCTAAATAATATTTAGTTTTATAGTTTATATTACATGTGAAGTGCCAAAGCACGCAAACTTCTGTACTAAAATTTTAAATCCACATCAATATTCATTCTGTAATCAGTTTTCATTAAAATTTTTTTTCTTTCTTTCACAGAAAATGCTTGGACAGAAGAGATGAGTACTATTTCCACTAAGGCCTAGAATTGCCTACTGCACAAGTAGTCCTGATCAGGCAATATACGAATGGCCCAAGGAAGCCACCAAATTGATTTTCAGGTTTTACATGACCTGCGACAAAAATTCCCTGAAGTACCTGAAGTTGTTGTGTCCAGGTGCATGTTACAGGTCAGTGTTCAATGATTTCTGAATTTATTAATACAAACCTGGTTATTTTTTAAACATTGGAAGAAAATTATTTAAAGTTACCTTCTTGTTGGCATTAGTGTGCTGCGATAAAAAGAGATGAGCTTTGGTGTCATGTGGCCTTTAGCAAGATGGCGCTCTCCATGCCCTGTCTGTAATGTGAGTAATAACTGCCTTAGGAGAGTAGATGTGAGACCTCAAATATGAGGTCTGACTGTAAAGCACTGATACATAGTTCCAAATACTTACTAGATAAGAGCTTTCTTCACTTTTCCCCCCTCCTATTTTGCTAATTCCAGAATTCCTATGAAAGTGAGAAAAATCATTAAATTAAGGAATCAGGAAACTTGGGCTCTAATCCTTGGGACACCCCAATTATGTTTGGCAAGTAACATGCCCCCTTTGTACTTTGGTTTTCTTACCTGTAAAATGAAAGAGTTTGACTAGATAATGCCTAAGGTAGCAATTCTAAAGGAAAAAGTCTATTTTTATGTTGTATATTTTAAAATTTAATTTTCTAGTTAATATCGCTAGCCCTCTAATTTTTATGTTATTCTTAGTATACCCAATTTTAGAAGTTCATAATTCTAAATATTTAGTGATAGTTGTGCCTTCACATTTTATTAAACTGGAAATCTTTCTATCAAAAAGTATTTGGTGCTCAGACATGTTTACTCTTTACTAATGATTTCTAAAGTTTGAAATTATATGAAATGATCATCAAATCTGTATTTCATATCAAGTGACTGTGTGCTGTTCACACCCTTATTACCTTTAATCTCACCTTTTAATTAGGATACTGCTTTTCGCCTAAACAAGTTTCATCTCTCCAGTCTATCCTCTTCTGCCACAGTACAAATTTCATCTATTTATATACATAAAACTTTTTTTTTTTTTTTTTTTTGAGACAAAAAAAAGTATTCTTGTTGCACTGGCTAGAGTGCAGTAATGTTATCATAGCTCACTATTACCTCAACCAATCCACCTGCTTCGGCCTGCCAAGTAGTTAGCACTACAGGCACTTATCATCACACCTGGCTAATTTTTTAATTTTTCTATTTTTTGTTTTTTGTACAGAGACCAGGTCTGGCTCTTGGCTCAGGCTGGTGTCAAGTGATCCTCCTGCCTCCACCTCCCAAAGTGGTGGGATTACAGGTGTGAGGCACCACACCTGCCAAAACCTCTTGTTTATTCCCCATACCCTCCAGAATGAGGCTCATAATGTCTTGCCTAGGATGTACAAGGTCTGTAATCTGGAATCCTGGTTTCTTCTGCAGCCTGATGTGTCTTTCAGTCCTTCCTCTTCAAACCTTCTGCTGTAGTCATCCTGAGCTACATGGAATTCTCCAAACTTGCCTATTTGCATAGCATTATGGTTAAGAGCTCATGTTAAACATACCTGAATTCAAGTTTGACAGTTAGTAGTAGTAACCTAATTAACCTCTCTGATCCTTATTTTCTAAACTTTATTTCCTTAGTTGTACAATGAAAATTTTAAAAGTTCACAGAGTACAAATAAAGCAACTAATAAGATGCCTGATTCATAATGAGTATTCAATAGATATTAGTAGCCAATACTAACAGAAGTAATAATAATAGAAGACTCATAACAAATATTTGATGAATAATTCAGTAGTTTGCATTTGTCAGTATACAATGAGAAAGGAAAAAATGTAATAAGAACGTAGTCAGAAGTTAAAGGAAGTATGGGGAAGGAGCAGAGATAGTAGGAAAAGATATTCCTCCCCCTCAAACTCAAGTACTTCTTCCTAACTTTTCATATAAAACAGAATTTTGTGGTAAAATAAAACTACACTGAGAATGTTTAGTGAGTTACTTAAAACTAGTAGGAAAATACTATACTTTGAAAATTTATGGGAAAAAAAAAAATGTATGCTTTCAGCGGCACCTGTGGCTCAAAGGAGTAGGGCGCTGGCCCCCTATGCCAGAGGTGGTAGGTTCAAACCCAGCACCGGCCAGAAACTGTAAAAAAAAGAAAAAAAAAAAAAATATATATATATATATATATACACTTTGATAAAATCTCTAGACTACATATTGAAAAGAACAAGACACTTCCCTGTAGCACAGCTATAGAGGTTTTGAAATTTCCCAACTCTAAAATAAAGAGTCTTTTCTTTTTTTTTTTTTTTACAGTTTTTGGCCGGGGCTGGGTTTGAACCCGCCACCTCCGGCATATGGGGCTGGCGCCCTACTCCTTTGAGACACAGGCGCCATCCAAAAGAGTCGTTTTTACCTAACATATTTTCAAAATAATAAAGAGCTCTAGTCTCGATGCCTGTGGCACAGTGGTTACCGCACCAACCACATACAAGGGTGGCGGGTTCGAACTCAGCCTGAGCCGGCTGAAAAACAACAGCAGTGATAACTGCAATAAAAAATAGCTGGGCATTGTGGCAGGTATCTATAGTCCCAGCTACTTGGGAGGCTGAGGCAAGAGAATTACTTAAGCCTAAGAATTGGAGGTTGCTGTGGGCTGTGATGCCACGGCACTCTACCGAGGGCGACATAGTAAGACCCTATCTGAAAAAAAAATAAAAAAATAAAGAGCTCTACTGTTACAGTATGATCATCAGAATATGTTAAGAAAACAAGTTGCAGTGCAGGGTACATAGGTAGAGCTGGGTGAATAAATATATAACACATATGTATGTTTGCCTCTGCTTGCATAAAGAAATGGTGGAAGAGTGAAAAACAAAATTAGTATAAGATGGTTACCCATAGTAGGCAAGAGGATAATCTGGGAACAGAGTTAGGATTGAGACTTCTTAGTATGTATCCTTTTGATTGTTTTGATCTATGTAAATGAATTGCCTATGTAAAAATAAAATAATTAAGCATGTTTTCATCTTTACCCAAAAATAGAACATAGGTGATACTGAATATCACCTTCACTGTGTTAATCTGATTTTGTGGAAAAACTCCTCTACACTCAGCATGCTTCCCTGATGACTCAAATTACCCCTGAAACAGAACATACTTTTTAAAAGTGAGTTGATAATCATTACAGGCATTCAAGTAATATACCTTTTTAGCTGATGAGAAATGTGACAAAAAAGGAATGGGTAAGGCATTTCTGGAGATATAAGTGGGTCCAAGTTGCATCAAATTTGGAGAGAAATTTTTAAACTGTAAAGGCAAATTAAGCTACTTCTAAATGACAGCCTCTCTTTTGAAAACTGCTCCCCCTTTCTCAATTGGGTAGGCTTCTTTTTCTTTCTCTTGGGAAACCTTACTGTGGTATATTGGTTCAGGACTTTTTAAGAAATTGAAAGTTAAGGATCATGGCATGCTGCCACTCTGTACCTGTTAATTCTTAAACAGCTTTTCTTCTTAGAAGGAGAACATAAGTATCTATCCTTTGCTCTTTTCTTGACTTTAATTGCACAGATCCTTCTTTTTGGAATTACGTTGTTTACTTGTGCTGTGGATTTTTCTAAAATAGCTATATTGTCAGCAGCTGTAATTTGTATCTTTAAAATGTGTTTTTCTATTTGGTAATTAAAACTTAATTGTGAAAATACTGCAGTTTGCACTTTGATTTTTTAACTGAATTTTTCACTATTTTAAAATTTTCTTCTTATGGTAATTGAATCTGTAGATTTAAAATTGCTATTCCTTTTCTCAGTAATGCATTGAGTATTATTCTTTCAGCGTATGTAAAGCTTATTTACTTGCCATCTCTTTAGTTGAAGTAGATGACCTTCACCCATAGCTCTTATCTATTTTTCTATTATAACACCTACCATCCTGCATTATATTATTCACATTAATCTTCTCAGCTAGACTTTGAGATTCTTATGATCAGCAGTTGTATTCCTTTCCACCTGCCTAATTAGATGCTGAGTAAATGTTGGCTGAAAGAGTAAATGAACCAGAGTCTCAGACAGGTAGTTATAAGGTATACTTTAATACTATCTGTGATTTCTCTGTAGGAGTTTGAGGGAAAAGTTAAAGAGGATCTTGAAATAAGATTCATACTTTTTTTGTAGTTTTAAAGAGAATGCAGATTTGTGGCTATATACAAAACAATGATTCTCAGCCTTTTAAAAACTCATATCCCACCCCTTTTGATACACTTAAAGTGAATCCTCTACAGTTTCCCATGAAAAGCAACCAGAATTTCTTTGAGAAATGTCTGATTCCAGGTCTGGAGTACAAAATGTACAAGATAAGCTTGGACATCTTGCCGTATCAAAAAGCAAAGGAAGCTATGAAAAACTATTGGATTCATTTCATATGTACCCGGAAGCCAACTTGAAGCTGTTCTCTCTAGCCTAAATAGTCTATAGTCTAGACCACAAGATTGAAGCACATTAAAATATTAAAGATGCAGAAGTTTATAATGGTACTAAATCACAGTTACCTTTAGAGGTTGCTAAGGTATTGACTTACTCTACAAAACTGATTTCTGCACCCCCCCTTTCTCAATTAGGTGGGTGCCTCTTTTGTGCAAAAATTAACCAAATAAAGTAGTTGAAGAGAGGTCTATGAGGAAGAATTATTGTTACAAAACAAAGATGGAATCTTACAATTGGGATATCCCCAATATTTCTAAACAGTGATCATCAATAGCTGCTAAAAATCATTTGGTTCAAGCTGACAGCATCTGACTCCCAGTCTACTTTAAAGTCACAAAAAAGACAGGCATACATCATTGTGTCTCCTTGTATATTGTGATAATAGACCCTATGAAGAGTACCTAAAGTCATACATGAACTTGATCACACCTTTAAATATAACTACTAGCTTATAATGAAATACAGGGGATATTGACACCACAAAGTGCAATCCAGAATGTGGAAAATTCTACTGGACAAGTATCAGGTTTTCTTATTAAAAAGGCAGTTAAAATTTTTTTTAAAAGAGAGGTGAGTTAATTAGGAGAAACAAAGAGGCATATCAACCAAGTGAAATATGTGGACCTTATTTAGATCCTGATTCAAACAAACTGTAAAAAGACATTTGTGAGGTGACATTAGGTGACATTAAGAATTATTATTTTTAAGACAAGATAGTAGCATTGGGGTTATGATTTTTTAAGTCCCTATTTTAAAGATACAGATTATAATATTTACAGCTAAAAAGAAGATGATGTCAGAGACGTTATATATGTATAATTTGGAAGGGAGAGTAGCTGAGGCATTGGATGAAAGAAGATTGATCATGTTGTTACAGATGGAGCATAAGTATGTGAGAGTTAATCACATTTCCTCTCTACTTTTATATATGTTTAAAATTTTCTAAAATTAAAAGTCTAATAAAAAGTACATTCCATTTTGTGCTGTTGAAATCTTATAAAGCCCCTTTAAATTCTTGTATGTTTTGTAGTAAGAAAGTGATGTCTGTCATGCCAGCTACCAGGGAAGCTGAGGCAAAGAGGATTGTTTGAGCCCAGAAGTTCGAGGCTGCAGTGAGCTATAATTGTGCCACTGTATTTTAGCCTGGGGGTTCAAAAGAGCACATAAATTATAGCATAGCAGGGACTGGAATATTGCTGTTTAATATGACCATATTAAATAATCAGATTATAAAAGATTAAAGGGGTTTTTAAGATCTAACGAGAAAGAGGAAAGCTTTGTAAATATGAGTATCAAGTTATTACAAAAAGAGTTGTGGAATTGGATTTGGTAGGAAATATACATTTTAATTTAAGAATAATAGAAGGGAGAAAGTGAGAGGAAGACTTGATTTCTTAGCTTTGGTGGAAAAGGGAAAAGAATTGACTTGGAATGACAATAAAAGGAGCTTGAAGCAAAAAGCACCAATTAGGTTTAGCAAAAGATAAGGTCTAACTATAATAAGGGGTAATCAGTAAATAAAGATTATAATCAGTTTTTCAATTACTTGAAAAACTAGTATATATCAATTTAGAGTAGTAAGTAGGATTGAAAGTAGCCTCGGCAACATAGCAATATCCTATCTCTAAAAAGTGTTTAAAAATGTTGGCGAGGCATAGTAGCATGCCTGGAGTCCCAGCTACAGGTTGGAAGGTTCACTTGAGCCCAGGAGTTTCTGGCTGCAGTGAGCTGTGATTGCACCACTACACTCCAGCCTGGGTGACGCTGCAAGACCTTCCCTCTTAAAAACAAAACAAAACAAAAATGTGATTTGTCTCCCCAATTGAGCTGTGAGCTCTTTTAGGGAAACAGGTTTTATATGTTGTTGAGTCTTCCACAACTACCTCTGTATGTGAACTAGTCTGTTACATTTCCTTATGTTGACCACCTCTGTATGTCAACTACTCTTACAGTCCCTCAGGTGGCCAATGTATAAGAGGTTCTGTATAGATAGGTTTTTTTGCACGAAGAAAGAGGAAGCACATGAGGAATTGAGGTGAGGAGGTGAGTATAGTATGAATTTTAGAACATTTTAAATTTAAATACTACAAATATACCTTTTAAAATGATTATTTATTCAAAAGAATTTGTGTAGTACTTGATATGCAAGCATTAATAGGATATTTTTCCATTTAACTTTTTTTTGAGACAGTCTCAAGCTGTCAACCTGGGTAGAATGCTGCTGTGGCATCATAGCTCACAGCAGCCTCCAACTCTTGGGCTCAAGTGATCCTCTTGCCTCAATTTTTCTATTTTTAGTGGAGACAGGGTCTTGCTTTTTGCTCAGGCTGGTCTCAAACTCATGAACTCAAGCAATCCACCTGCCTTGGCTTCCCAGAGTGCTGGGATTACAGGCATGAGCTGCCACACCCAGCTTCATTTAACTTTTTAAACAATGTTTATTTCTACAGTAGTGTACACTTAAGTTGAATGATTATGTTTTATTCAACATTAAAACTGCATTTTTAATTAGGTTGTAATTTTACTTTATTTACTTCATTAAAATGAATCCATTTTACTCATTTTATCCATTTTTACTGCTAAAATAGAATGATTTGATTGATTCACTTTTAGCTATTGGCTAGTCAGAGAGCTTTTCCATTACACTAGTAGTGAGGATTTTTAATTCAGCTGTTTGCATAAAAATAGATATCTAGTGAAAAGGTTAAAATACGTCTAAGCATATTAACCAATCACTTGTTAATCATGTAATATTTCTGTAGTGATGAAAATATAAGCATTAGCTTCTGGTTATTAACATCAAGCTATTTTTATCTTGTTTCATAGAATAATAATAACCTGGATGCTTGCTGTGCTGTTCTCTCTCAGGAGAGTACAAGGTACCTTTATGGAGAAGGAGACTTGAATTTTTCAGACGATTCTGGAATTTCTGTTCTACGCAATCACATGACTTCTCTCAACTTGGACTTGCAGTCACAGAATGTTTACCACCATGGAAGAGAAGGAAATAGAATGAATGGAAGCAGGACTCTAACGCACAGCATTAGTGATGGACAACTTCAAGGTGGTCAGTCCAATAATGAACTATTTCAGCAGGAGCCACAGACAGCACCAGCTCAAGTTCCTCAAGGCTTTAATGTTTTTGGAATGTCCAGTAGTTCTAGTGCTTCAAATTCAACACCACATCTTGGATTTCACTTAGGCAGCAAAGGAACATCTAACTTTTCTCAGCAAACTCCCAGATTTAATCCTATTATGGTAACTTTAGCCCCAAATATTCAGACTGGTCGTAATACTCCTACATCTTTGCACATACATGGTGTACCTCCACCTGTTCTAAACAGTCCACAGGGAAATTCCATCTATATAAGGCCTTACATTACAACTCCTAGTGGTACAGCTCGACAGACACAGCAGCATTCTGGCTGGGTATCTCAGTTTAATCCCATGAACCCTCAGCAAGTCTATCAACCTTCACAGCCTGCTCCCTGGACTACTTATCCTGCCTCTAATCCTCTGTCACATACCTCAACCCAACAGGCAAATCAGCAAGGCCACCAGACCTCTCATGTCTACATGCCCATCAGTTCACCTACTACTCCACAACCACCAACAGTTCATTCATCTGGTAGCTCACAGTCTTCTGCCCATAGCCAATATAACATTCAGAATATTTCAACAGGACCTCGAAAAAACCAGATTGAAATCAAACTTGAACCCCCGCAAAGAAACAATTCTTCAAAATTGCGTTCTTCTGGACCTCGAACCTCCAGCAGTTCCTCTTCAGTCAACAGCCAGACCTTAAATAGAAATCAACCCACTGTTTACATAGCTGCCAGTCCCCCAAATACGGATGAGCTAATGTCCCGTAGTCAACCCAAGGTGTATATTTCAGCTAATGCTACCACAGGAGATGAACAGGTCATGCGGAATCAGCCCACACTCTTCATATCCACAAACTCTGGAGCATCTGCTGCCTCCAGGAATATGTCTGGCCAAGTGAGCATGGGTCCTGCCTTTATTCATCACCACCCTCCCAAAAGTCGAGCAATAGGCAATAACTCTGCAACATCTCCTCGAGTGGTAGTCACTCAACCCAATACAAAATACACTTTCAAAATTACAGTTTCTCCCAATAAACCCCCTGCAGTTTCACCAGGTGTGGTGTCCCCTACCTTTGAACTTACAAATCTTCTAAACCATCCCGATCACTATGTAGAAACAGAGAATATTCAGCACCTCACGGACCCTTCTTTGGCACATGTGGATAGATTAAATGAAGCACGGAAATTGAGTATGGGATCTGACGATGCTGCCTACACACAAGGTAATAGTAATACTACAGGTACTGGTATTAATGCTAAAGGTTGGTCTCTTTTCCATGCTGGACTTTTAATGTACATTTTATTTCATAGCAGAAATGGGCATCAACATTATTATTTCCTTTTACATATTGCCCCCAAATAATAATATCTTAACATTTGAGGGAACTTATATAAATTTGAATTATATCATTACAAAACTTGAAGTTAAAATGTTTGAGTTATTAGCTCTTCAGAATAGTCAACTGGTTGGTTGGTTAAGATTTGTAACACTTTTTTTTCAGTTGATCTTGTATCTGTGGTAATACTTGACTTTCCCTTTATAATTTCTGCAAGTAAAAATTCATGAAACAATAAGTTGACTCTTAACAAATATCTGCCTTCTTTGATTAGATATTTGGAGAATAAAAAATTCTCTTTTTAATTTTTCTAATATGATGTTTTTATCTTATTTTATATCAAACTCTAAAATGCTGCACGAGTCTTAGAATAATTTACCTCTAAGAAAAATTTGAATTTTATTCCTGAAGCTTCTTTCTTTCAACTTGAACTTCCCTTAAGTATTGGTCAATACAACAGTTCTTTTTTTTTTTTTTTTTTTTTGGAATTGTGAATAGGAAGATTAATTTTAAATCTATCTTGATCGATTATCTTTTTCTAGTTGATACTGGCATAATACTAAATTATATCTGTATTAATTCAAGTAGAGACGATTTCTGTCATATGTTTTATATGACCCTTCAAGTTATTTAATATTCAGTGGAAAACATTAAATTCATTTAGATAAGAAGGTGGTTAAGTGTTTGTTTTCTTGAATGTTGAAAGTTTATAGGTTAACTGAGTCTTGAGTAAAGTCATATCTTAGTTATCTGCAATGAATTGTTTCATGTCCAGCTGTAGGTTGGAAAACATTGTATAATATCACCTTCATACATCACACAGTCCCTACTGTCACTAGTACCACTTTTCTTTTTACAGTTTCTAATACAGTGACTTTAGTGTGTAGTTTCTTACTGATTGTTTGGGCTTATTTTTATGTTTTAAACAGTTATCCACTAGGAATTCTCAATCCAAGGTGGGCTGTGTGCTTTCAGATTCCATAAGCACCTACACTTTCTCACTTAGGTCTCTGAATGATGAAGCCTTAGGCGCCTGTGTGCTTTAGAGATCCATAGGTGATTTTGATTGCCATAGAAATTATGTTAAAACTTTTTATTTTCCACGTATTTGTGACTAACTGCAAAGCACTCGTTTAGTTTCAGCAGTTAATTTTAATATAGTATTTTTTTTCCACTGATACTTAATTTCTCATCTCCCAAAATCTTCCTTCTTTCTACCTCTCCTTCTGTTAAAACAATAGGTTTGGGGCCGGCACCTGTGGCTTAGTGAGTAGGGCCCCAGCCAGCCCCATACACCAAGGGTGGAGGGTTCGAACCTGGCCCCAGACAAACTGCAACAAAAAAAAAGCCGGGCATTGTGGCGAGCAACTCTAGTCCCAGCTACTTGGGAGGCTGAGGCAAGAGAATCACCTAAGCCCAAGAGCTGGAGGTTGCTGTGAGCTGTGACGCTACGGCACTCTACCTAGAGGGACAAAGTGAGACTCTTGTCTCTTAAAAAAAAAAAACAGGTTTCAAGCCAAACACAGTGGCTCACAACTGTAATCCTAACATTTTGGGAGGCTAACACAGAAGGTTTGCTTGAGGCTAACCTGAGCAAGGTTGAGACCCTGTTTCTATAAAACATAGAAAAATAGCAGGCATGGCCATGCACACCTGTACGGCAACTGTAGTCCCAGCTACTTGGGAGGCAGGAGAATCACTTGAGCCGAGGAGTCTGAGGTTGAGATTACAGAGATGACCCACTGCACTCCAGCCTGGGCCTCAGAGCCAGCCCATGTCTCAAAAACAAAACAAAATGAAAAACCCCACAGCTCTGCTATGTTTAGATAATTGCTTATTCTTAAATTGAGAGCAAATTTTTTATGAAGATAATTTGATGAGGGAAATTTTCAAGTAAAGTAGATACTGATTTTAACTGGGTATTATAAATTACATTAAAAGAGTTACTCACATTTACCTGGAATATGAAAATGAAGTGTCACCTCTATTCTCTCACATCTGTTGCCCTCAGGAGTTTTCTCCCTGCCGTCAATCAGAGCTGCTCTTGTTAAGTTCCCCGGTGACAGCGTGGTTACGCATACAGCCCAGCCTCATCTCCTCAGGTCTGCAGGCCAGTGACGCTTGATCTGTCACCCTTTTCTCTGGGAAACACTGTTCATTTGGCTTCTAGGACACTGAGATTCCTGCTGCTTTTATTCTTTGCAGGTTCTCCTTCCTCTCTCTCACCTCTCACCTCGTTATCTGTTATCCGTTTGTTTCTCAGTGAAATCAACTCACAGCTCAATTCTTAAACCTCTTTTTTCTGTCTATACTTTTCTTAAATGACCTCATTTGGCCTTTTGACTTTAAATGACCATATAAGATGCTAATGACCCCCAAATTTGTAGAATTTGTAATACCAACCACCTGGACTTCTTTCCTCACTACCAAGCCAGTTTATTTAAGTACTTAACATCTCCACTGCGGTGTTTAATAGTCATCTGAAACTTACTGTGTCTAAAACAGCTTCTGACAACTTTTCCCCCAGCTTACCCTTCCTGTGGTCAGTCTTCCCATATTAGTTACTGGCAATTTAATTTTTTTTTAATGTAAATTAGGCCAAAAACCTTAGAAACATACTTGACTGCTTTCTTTTGCATTTCACATCTAGTTTGACTACAAATCCTGTCACCTCTAACCTTCAGAGCATGTCAAGAATGTCACTTCTTATCATCCCCTTTGCCACCACTCTGTTCAGAGCCACCGTTATCTTTCCAGTGGATTGTTGCAGTGGCCTACCTGTTCTTACCCTTGCCTCCTTGTAGTCTTCTTTCAGCATCCAAAGAGATCCTGTTAAAAAACATGCATCAAATCATATCGCTATTGTGCACATGACGATCATCCATTCCATTCACAGTAAAAGCTACTAAGCCTTATGTGGTCAGCTGCCCCTCCCCACTTCTCTTTTCCTTGTTGTCAGCACCGCTCACTCTGTTCCAGCTCTGTGGGCTTCACTATTGCTCAGAGAACGCAAACCTTATGGCCTTTCATACTTGCTGTTTCCATTGTCTGATATCTTCTCCCAGACATCTACAGTTAGCTCTCTCAGATGCTTCAGGCCCTCACTCAAGTCACCTTTTCAATGAGACATCCCAGATCTCCCTATCTAAATCTAGCTCTACCTCTCAGCATTTCCAGTCTCTTTATCCCTGGTAAAGGAGGAAAACATGAACAATCTAATATTAAGAAATTTAATAACTAATATTATAGAAAATTCACAATTTTAGGCACTGTACTAAATGGTCCTTTATTACCCACAACCAACTATAAAATAGGCATGAGTATTACTTCTACTTTCAGGTTAAAACACTTATTTTAATAAGTAAAAAAGCTTGCAAAAAGGACAAGTGACAGTCAAGATTCTAAGTAGGTGTTTGACAACAGCCCACAGTTTTAATACCTACACTGTAATATCTTTCTCTCTAGCTTTTCAACATAAACCCTTTGGAAAGACATCTGGTAGCTTCATTGAGCCTCTGGCACGCCACTGTGGGAGCCACATGTGCCTCAGTTTAAGAAGATGAAGCTAAAAGATCATGCAGTAAACAACAATGACAACTACAACCAAAAAACAGCCGGATGTTGTTGCAGGCACCTGTAGTCCCATCTGCTTGGGAGGCTGAGGCAAGGGAATTGCTTGAGCCCAAGAGTTTGAGGTTGCTGTGAGCTGTGATGCCATGGCACTCTACCAAGGGTGACAAAATGAGATTCTTTATCAGATAAAAAAAGAAGAGGTAACTATAGGGAAAGAAATCACAATAAACAGATAACAACTGGAAATAACTTGAAACTATAAAGTGATACCCTGGAGAGGTATAGAGAACACCTTCTGAAGGTACCTGAAAGTAAAAAAAATTCCTGATTATTAAAGGTTCTGCTGTAAGAGCTACAAAAAAACAGCTTTCCCCAAAATCTGCCACTGAAATCACTCCTCTTCACTAATAGCTTTCAGGCAGCTGTAACAATCTTGATTTTTTGAGACAGTGTCTCAGTCTGTTGCCCAGGTTGGAGTACAGTGGTGGTGCTATCATAGTTTTCTGCAGCCTTGAACTCGTGGGCTCAAGTATTCTTCCCATCTAGCCTCTTAGGTAGCTGAGACTATGGGTGCACACCATCACACCTGGCTAATTGTTTTGGGGGTTTTTTGGTTTGGTTTTGGTTTCTTGGGTTTTTTTGGTGTTTTTTTGTTTTTTTTTTTGTAGAGATGATGTCTCACTACATTGCCTAGGCTAGTCTTGAACTCTTGGCCTCAAGTGATTCTCCTACCTCAGCCTCCCAAAGCACTGAGATGACAGTTATGAGCCCCTATGCTCAGCTATGCTCAGCTCTAGATCACCTTCTTTAAACATACCTGCATACATACAGAAGTTCATAGCATTTGTATGACTTCAAGCCCTCGAGTTTTCTTTGTGCACACTATGTTGGGGTGGGTGCTGATCTGCAAGCCTTCATCCTTATTTCCTTCCAGATACTGTGGAATTGGTATTGACTCAGGTCAACTTGGCATTGAGTGCTAGACTCTCCATCTAATATTTCACTCACTAGCTCAAGACAAATCAAAAGATTGTTCCTTGGTAGAAAAATGCATCTTTTCTGCTTTTACCCTACATAGTTTACAAGCACTTATCTGCAGTACTAAATGGGGTAGCCTGAGTAATCATGATGTCTTTAAACAAGGATCTTTTCTGAACTCTTAATTTGAGGGGTATGGGTAAGAAAGAGAAAAGAAATATGTCTCCTACAAAGTGACCTTTCTGAAACTCCTGGAACAAACTGTTTCAGAGTAGAAAAATAAGTTGAGGCAGGTGCATACATAAATTTGGTAACTATAGTGCATTGTTTTCTTTTAGTCTACCATTTGAAATCTAAAAATACTGTAATAAAAATTTTAATGACAAGTTGTAAAAAATGTATTATTTGATAATGCCCTCTGCTATAGAGTGATCAAAAGAAAAAGAAGTAAATTAATGAAACTTTTGAACCTTGCTTATATCAGCATTGAGTCTAACACAACCACCATTCCCCCCAAAGGAAATAAATTAAATTTGAGTCTTTAAAGTACTATAGGAATCAGAGATGAAAATTAGTGCCAAGTAGGAAAAAAAAAATTAAAAACTGGACAGAAATTTTAGTTTAATGTTTACAGGTACAAAAAAGATTCTTATTTTGTTAAGAAGAACAAATGTAGAAGTGAAAATTGCTTACCAGTGGTAATGTCACTGGTCAGATAGCTGCATTTTTCCCCTTAAGTCACACCACCTGACTCTACCTAACTTCTAAAAAATACCAAAAAATACTTTCTCATTCACTGTGTTCTAAGACCTTCATATGTCTTCTCTCTTTCATAGTGGTTTGTAACACTGGCAACATTTATAGGTATGAAGTATAAAATGCTTTACTTAACAATGCTGCCAAAAATGATTTCCTATTCTCATTTTTTGTGGAAATCCATCTGGTATTAACTTAGCTGGTAAACTGTTAGTGTTTTTTTTTTTTTTTTTAATTGAAAATTAGCTTCTTGAACTTTGTGTTTCTCATTTCTTGTTTGTTTGTTTTTTTTAACCAATATGTCTCTCCAAAGTACACTTTTCTGCTTAATGAGAATAAAAATGCTGATCATGACACTAATTTGATGGGCTAGATATTCTTTTCAAAGGAAATACAATTCACACTTATTTTTTAATTTGAACTTTATTCATCTTCTGATTGGAAATGCCTTTTCTAGAATGTTCTACATTGGCTTTGAAATCATATTATTAAATAATTAATATGGTGGCTTGGCATGCGCCTATAGTCCCAATGCTCAGGAGGTTTGCTTAAGCCCAAGAGTTTGAGGCCAGCCTGGGTATCATAATAAGACTACATTCTTAAAAAAAAAAATTAACTCTCTTTGATGGCAGTAAAATGAGGTTAAAAAAAAAAATTAACTCAATAGTCAAGATTAATTGACATCAAACAACGTCAAGAATTTTTTTTTTTGTAAATCTGTCCAGGTACCCATAGGTGCTTTGTACTCATAAGAGTAACTGCCTTTTTAATTTAGGGTAAATCTCAGATTTGGAAGAAATTTTCTATACAAAAGGTTATCCAGTCCACTTACCTGTCCAGCACTTAGATTTCTATCAACTGTAAATTCATTCTATACTTTAATGCTTATGAGGCAAAGGCAGCATGTCCCATTTTTGGAGAACTCTGCCTAGTAGGAAGTTATTTCATATATTAAACCAATATCTTTAAAAATCATTACGAAAATAACATATGCTTGGTAAATTTTAACCCCCCTAAAATGATAACAATAAAAACATGTCTCTTTTGAATCCTTGACCTGTCCCTATCCCCCCATTCCTTACACCACTTAACTGTTGAGGTCGTCTCCAGTACAGTTCTTTATGCTCCTCTTACGTTCATTCACTCATACCATACACACACATTCTCTCTCTTTTTTAAGCAGAAACACCACACATACAGATACATGTGAACACATGTGGGATTATTTAATATATACATACTCTACATAATATGTCTAACATAGACATACTTTAAATGTGGAAATACACGGTACACTTTTTTTCTCTTAATGTATTTTAAGATATTTGCATTTTAGTGTTCATAAATCTGTGGTTTTTATTGCTTAGTCATTTTAACAGCTTAATTGAGATACAGTTAATATACAAAATGGCCATAAAGTTTGTGTGCAATTTTAAATTGCACACAAACTTAATGGCCACCCATATTGTACAGTTGACTTATTTGAGTTGTACAAGTCAGTTTTTAGCATATCAACTGCTATGTACAGCCATCACCACAGGCAATAGTATAAAACACTTTTGATTCCTCAGAAAGAAACCTTACATCCTGTAGCTCCCACTTCCCTTCCCTATTTATCCCCACCCTCAGAACTAGGCAACCACTAATCTACTTTTCTGTCTATAAATTTAAATAGTTTAGACATTTTATATAAATAGAAGCAAACTATATGATCTTTGTGGCTGGCTTTTTTCACTTAGCGCTTTCTTCGCCTAAAATTTCATCCATGTTATAGCAAGTATTAGTACTTCATTTTTTTAATGGCCAAATAAAATTCCATTATATAAACATACTGTATTTTATTTATTCATTCATCAGTAGATGGACATTTTGGGGTTTTCCCATCTTTTGGCTATTGTGAATAATACTACTATAAACATTCATATACAAGTTTTTGTATGGACATGTAGTTCTCTTCAGTATATACTTAACTTTAGGCATGGAATTGGTAGGGCATTTGGTAATTCTGTGCTTAACCCTTGAAGAACTGCCAGACATTTCCAAATTGTCTGCACCATTTTCCATTCCCACCAATAGTCTATGAGGGTTTTAATCTCTCCATCTCCTAACACTTGGCTATTATCTGACTTTGTAATTCTTGCCATTAGAGTGGCTATGAAGTGTTGCACACTGGATTTGATTTGTATTTCCCTAATGGCTAATGAAGTTGAGCATCATTTCATGTGTTTAATGGCCATTTAAAATTTTTTTAGAAAAATGCCTATTCATATCTTTTGTCTATTTTTTAATTGGGTTATTTGTTTTTATTGAGTCACATGAGTCTTTATATATTCCAGAAATAAATTCCCATGTGATTTGTAATTATTTTCTTCCAGTCTTGTTTTTTTTTTTTTTTTTTTTTTTTGACAGAAATGCCCTTCAGAATATTTTCTCCCATTCTGTGTGTTGTCTTTTCATTTTCTTGATGTCCTTTAAGCACAAAAGTTTTTTTTTTTAATTTTGCTGAAGTCTAATCTATTTTTTTCTTTTGTTGCCCTTGCTTTTGGTGTCTTAACTAACATTCAGTTGTCAAATCCATAGTCATGAGGATTTACCCCTATGTTTTCTCCTAAGAGATAATTTTAGCTCTTAAATGTCAGTTTTCATCCATTTTGAGTTAATTTCTGTGTAATGGCATGACGTAAGGATCCAGCTTCATTCTTTTGCATCCGACTGTCCAGATATTCCAGCATCATTTGTGGAAAAGACTTTTTACTCCATTGAATGATCTTGGCACCTTGATAGAAAATCAGTTGGCTATAAACATGGGTTTATTTCTGGAATCTCAGTTCTTTTCCCTTGATCTGTCAAGTTCCTTATGCCAGTACCATACCGATAGGGATTGGATTAAAATATTTTTTCTACATACTTGATTTTTTTTAATGCCAACAGAACTAAAGGTTATATAATGAATAGTTCCCCTCACTAGAGATAACCCATGGCTATTCACAAACAGTTCATTTTGCCTTTTTTTTTTTTTTTTTTTTTTTTTTAAAGACAGAGTCACACTTTTTCACCCTGGATAGAGTGCCGTGCCGTCACAGCTTACCTCAACCTCAAACTCTTAGGCTCAAGTGATTCTCTTGGCCTCAGCCTCCCCAGTAGCTAGGTGGTCTGGAATCAGTGAGTTCAGGCAATCCACCTTCCTTGGCCTCCCAAGTGCTAGGATTACAGGCATGAGCCACCATGCCCAGCCTTTGCTTTCTTCTAAAGAAATTGAAATCGTATGTCAAACATACACATATATGTGCCTCTTTTTATGCAGATAGAACATAGTGTTTTACTTTTTGTCTTAATCTTTTTATCTTTAGTTCTGTGAGAGAATTCCATATCAGCAAGTACAGATCTGCTTTGTAAGAAATGGCTATAGAGCATTTTGTACTATAATATCTAACCGGTCCTTTCTTGATGAACCTTAAGGTGGTTGCTATTCTTGCCTTTACAAACAGTGCTGCAGTAAAAATGCTTGTGTATACATATTTGTGCCTATGTCCAAGTATGTTGGCAGAAGATATTACTATAGGAGTGAAACTACTGTGTCCAAGTATGTATTTATTTTTAATTTTGATAGATGTGTCATTTAGGATTGGTTGTGCTATAGTAACAAACCATATCTTAAAAACAACAGAAGTTTATTTCTAGCTCACATTTCTTGTCCATTACAGATTAATTTAGTGGGCTCTGTCCTGAGGGAAGCAGCGTCTGCCACAATACATGTTACTCGTTAGCTAAAAAAAAGGCACAGGGCACCTAATTCAGAGGGAGCAGGGAGACACAATTCTACCACATAACTGGGACATAGAGAGCCAGAGTAAATGTTGCCAATTTCAATTTTGAGGCTCTTCCTAAAAATTGCTGCCATGTTTATAAATGAGGAACATTTTTGGCAACATTTATGAGAATGTTCTTTCCTCCTTCCTTGCCCTATTCATCAGGTATGTAGGTAGTTAAATGTCTTAGTCTGCTAGGTGAAAATGTATTGTTTTGGTTCTTTCTTTTAATTTGCATCTTTTTTAGGAGTTTATGGCCCCAGCACGATTCCCCTAGGCAACTCTGCTCTTGTCTTTTTAAGGAGTTTAAATGAAATTTGTATTCTTAAATAAGAATGAAGTGGGTGGCGCCTATGGCTCAGTGCATAGGGCGCTGGCCCCATATACCCAGGTTGGTGGGTTCAAACCCAGCCCCAGCCAAATTGCAACAAAAAATAGCCGGGCATTGTGGTGGACGCCTGTAGTCCCAGCCACTTGAGAGGCTGGGGCAAGAGAATCACCTGAGCCCAGGAGTTGGAGATTGCTGTGAGCTGTGACAACACAGCACTCTACCACGGGTGATAAAGTGAGACTCTGTCTCTGATTTAAAAAAAAGAATGAAGTTAAGCATCTTTAATATGTTCCTTTTCAAGCAACTTGTATTGCTTATTTCATAAACTTGCCTGTTTATGTAGGATGTCTACTTCTAATACTTTTAATTTGGACAATGAAATGTTTTTGTTTCATGAATTTTTTACTTTTATTTATTCAGACTTAGTATTTTTCTCTTATGGCTTCTACGTTTTGTTTGTGTCTTATTTGAAAGCTCGTCCTCATTCCAAGATTTTGAAAAACGAACAAATCTTTTGCTGTGTTTTTTCTTTCATTATAGTGATATTTCTTGAAACTATATTGAATTGGACTCATGGCATCCTTTCAAAAATCTGAAAACAGCTACCAGGTCCTCTTTTAAAAGTATAAACCTGGCTTGGCACCTGTGGCTCAAGCAGCTAAAGTGCCAGCCACATACACCTGAGCTGGCGGGTTCGAATCCAGCCCAGGCCCGCCAAACAACAATGATGGCTGCAACCAAAAAATAGCCGGGCGTTGTGGCAGGTGCCTGTAGTCCCAGCTGCCTGTAGTCCCAACTACTTGGGAGGCAGAGGCAGGAGAATCACTTGAGCCCAGGAGTTGGAGGTTGCTGTGAGCTGTGAAGCCATGGCACTCTACCCAGGGCAACAGCTTGAGGCTCTGTCTCAAAAAAAAAATAATAATAAAAATAAAAAAAATAAAAGTATAAACCTTTCAAAGCTATAAACACTTCCATTTCCCATAATGGTTCATCCAGTTGTATTTCTTTGAGGCTCTTTTGATATCTGTAGGCCTAAAGTTTTCTTTCTCTCTAAATTGAACGTTTTAGATAATATCTACATTCTTAATACTGTAAGTTCACATGCAGAATCTTAATTATGTACAAATAAATGCCAGCAAATGATTGCCTACATGAGGCCCCACCAGTTCTGTGAAAATGATTAAAACTCATCTCTTAGTAATACCTATGTATAAATAATTTTGATTTATTTAAAATAATTGCAGATGGGCGGTTCCTATGGCTCAGTGAGTAGGACGCTGTTGCATGACAGGCACCAGCCCCATATACCAAGGGTGGCGGGTTCAAACCCGGCCCCGGCCAAACTGCAACAGAAAAATAGCCGTGCTGTTGTGGCGGGCGCCTGTAGTCCCAGCTACTTGGGAGGCTGAGGCAAGAGAATCGCCTAAGCCCATGAGCTAGAGGTTGCTGTGAGCTGTGATCCCATAGCACTCTACCAAGGGCGATAAAAGTGAGACTCTGTCTTTACAAAAATAAAATAAAATAAAAGAATTAGAGAGAATCAAGCATTATTCCTCATAGTTGTGCTATTACATCAATTGCCTAAATTATGGGACAGTTGCAGAACTGTTGCAAGATCTGATTTCAGACGGCCTTTAAAAATGGCAAAACAGATGAAAACAGTTTGCTTTAAGTCTAACAGCCATCTTTGAACCTTTCGTGACTCACCCATCAAATAAATGACTATAGTAATGCAGTGGTGTGTAAACTAGATATGATCCCCCCTGTCAGCAAACTTACAGTCTAGAATAATCCTGACTTATTTTAGAAGCTAATATTTATATTTCCTTAGGTACAATAACTTGGGCAAGATTTAAGCATTTACCTGATAGGCATATAAAATTCTCATGACAGATACAAACTAAAAAGATTCTAGAAATCAGTACTAGTTATGTTTTTCAATGGCAAAATTTCTCTTTTTTAAAAATAAGCTTAAAATGGATGTGTTAATCCGTTCAGTGTAAGCATTTCACATTGTATATCAAATCAGCACATTGAACCCCATAAATGCATCAGTGTACACAGTTATAATTTAATAAAAACAGTTATAATTTAATAAAAACATATATATATATATATATATATATATATATATATTTTTTTTTTTTTTTTTTAAGCTTAAAAATCTTTGTATCTATTAATACCTGGTACATTTTCTGGTGGTGTAGTGTTTTTTTTTTAATAATCAA
This sequence comes from Loris lydekkerianus, assembly GCA_963574355.1. Classification (NCBI taxonomy): domain Eukaryota; kingdom Metazoa; phylum Chordata; class Mammalia; order Primates; family Lorisidae; genus Loris; species Loris lydekkerianus. The sequence goes on along the minus strand of CAUYPK010160354.1, from coordinate 3,082 downwards.
ATTCTTTCTCATATTTTTGTTTTTTAAATCTCTAGGGAAATTAGACCTTTGTAATAAAGAATGCCTGAAATTAATAAAGCTAACATTATCTGGAACTTCAAGTGTGTTTTTCTAATTTCGGATAAGGTTGAGTAAGAAATTGTCTCCATTCATCAGAAGCTGACAAAGTTGGCTATTAAGTTTTCTGTATAAAACATTTGGAAAGTGTTATATATGCCAGTAGGAGTGGTTTAAGAGCCCTGGTACTTGAATTCACTCAAGTCAATATTCAGTTATTTTCCACAAGAGGGAGTTGCATGCTTAAATTAACTTTTATCTATTAAAATTTAATTTTGACTGAAAGAGGATTTAAAAGGTACTGAATATTTTTTTCTACCTATAAGGTCTTCCCTTTTTTATCTACTTAGGAAAACAAGATAGACAGTTTAATTTACAAAACTGAAGAAGTTAGTATATGATTGCTATATTAAATACACCACTTTATTTTTTCGACAGAACTAGCATATATAAAAAACCACCTATCTCCTATCTGCAATGTCTGCAGCCTAAAAGTCTTGCTGTATTTCATAGTATATGGCATCTTGCTAAGTGAAAAACATTAAAGCTAAACATTTAAGAAGATAATAAATGTCAAGTTTTTGTTTTATCAGTATTTCTTGGACTTAATTTAGTGTTTTGCTGTACTGTCCATTAAAAATCAAGTTGTCATTATTTTACATTTAATGGTTATATATCTAGTGTCTATAATTTTTAGGGTATAAGACTACATACTAAGTGGTACAAAATTGAATTCAGTTTTTACTCTCAAGTTTAGATTTAATTGAAAGATGTACTTGATAATATAAAATCTAAAATGCTGAATTTTTCAAAGTACAAGATAAAATGAACTAGTCTTAACAACACTAAGATTCTCCTTTAGTGTCATGATTTATAAATACAAAGTAAGAACATGTAAGCTTGAAATTATTTCCTTAACTTTGTTTCTGTCCTTCATGCTTCATCCATGGTATTAATTTATTTATTGCCTTTCAACAGGTAGTACAAAAATTAAGATCCTTTACTATTCAAATTATTTTGAATTCAAGAACAGTGAAAACTCAATGTATTTTTGTCTGAATAAAATAACATCCAATGTATATTTCACATATGAAACTGCAACACAGTCCTTATTGATGCCTTATTATGATTTTACTACTTGTTTCTAATTAGATGTTATTTTAATATTATCAGGGTATACACACAGAGGGTACCAAAAACTATGCATCTTAAGAAAGGAAAAAACTATAATACTCGATATATACTGATAACAAAAGATCAATACAAGTCGTGTTTGAGCACCACTTGTTAATACCACAAATCAAACATGACATCAGTTGTACAGTTTTAATAGTTTTTTTTTTCCTTTCTTAAAATTTGTATACATATTTTGGTACCCTCTATTTTTATATATGTTAATATATGTTCGATGTATAATATAGTTTTTACACGTGATTACATATATGTATTATAAAACATGTATACATAAAGCTCTGATAGAAGCTTTTTAAATATATATTTTTTTATTTTCTCGAAGTTCTTAAATGTCTGAAAATACTCTCATATTTTTTGCTGGGTATAGAATTCTTAGTTGAAAATTATTTTTCTACAGAATGTTATCACCAAGAGTCTCTTTGTCATTGAGGAAGTCTGTTGTCTCTGTGATCTTATACCTGTGTGTGTATCCTATTTTATTCCCTCTGAAAATATTTAGAATCTGCCTTTTGTCTTTAGTAATCTGAAATTTTACCAATGGTGTGTCTTGATGTAGGTCTTTTTTTTTTTTTTTTTAATCATCTTTGTCGCACATTTAGTGGACTCCTCTGGTGTAAAGGCTGGTGTCTCCCTTCAGCCCTAGAAAGTTCTCTTCTGATCCCCACTAGTTTCTCCAGTCTCTCTTTGTAGACCTCTTGTTCTTCAGTTTTTAATTTCCTAGACCAACTTTCTATTTATTTCTCTTTGCTATATTCTCTATATATTCCACCTTCTCATCTTTCTATTCTACATTTTAGATTCTCTTACTTTTAACCTATTGTTATATGTATAAAATTTTTATTTTAACAATGATTTGTTTAACTTCTGAGAGTTTTTCTGATTCCTTTTTCATAGCAGATTGTTGTTTTATGGGTGTAAGAGTATCTCAAATCTCTTAATGATATTAGTTAGCATTTAAGTTTTTGTCTCTCTTCTGAATTAATCTTCATTTAATGTGGGTTTAGTTTTTCTCTTTGTTTATCCAGATCTTTCACATTCATATCAGATGTTTCTCAAATGTGTGGTGAGCCCTGACTGGTTGGGTGGTTGGTTCATGTTTCAGAATAAAGTCCTATGAAGACTGACTGAAAGCCTTGCCTTTGTATGAAAGTGAGACTTGTTGCTTGGTAGACTTTCCTTTGTGATGGATAGGTGAGGAGTCAGCTACTTTGTACAAGGAAATACTCCACCTCACCACCCAGTGTTCTGTGTGTTTGGGAGTCGGGAGAAAGCTTAAAAATAAATACACAGCACAGGCCCTTCAGGATGGGTAGAAATTGTTCCCTAAACAGGTAGCCAGTTAGGCCCTGGTTTTCTTGCCTTTTCTTCGCTTCTACCTCTTACCTGCGTTCTTCTAAGTGAAGAGCCTCTTCAGGTTTCTGCAGAGCAAGCATGTTAGCTGACTCTTTGTCCACAGTGCCCTCCACGTCCGTGAGACTACGCACAGCTTTCTTCACTCTCCTTCGTTAGTCTGTCACTTCATCTGCTTTTAGTGTCCCGAAACTTGCTGACATCTATTATCAATTAATTGCCGCCGCCTTGTTTTGTTGTGTTTTTTTTTTTGTTTTGTTTTTTTTTATTGTTGGGGATTCATTGAGGGTACAATAAGCCAGGTTACACTGATTGCATTTGTTAGGTAAAGTCCCTCTTGCAATCATGTCTTGCTCCCAGAAGGTGTGGCACACACCAAGGCCCCACCCCCTCCCTCCTTCCCTCTTTCTGCTTTTCCTTCCCCTCCCATAACCATAATTGTCATTAATTGTCCTCATATCAAAATTGAGTACATAGGATT
>CAUYPK010160353.1:0-50852 GCA_963574355.1 Loris lydekkerianus | reverse complement strand
GTCCCAGCTGCTCGGGAGGCTGAGGCAGAAGAATCGCAGAAGCCCAAGAGCTGGAGGTTGCTGTGGGTCCTGTGACTTCACGGCACTCCACCAAGGGTGGTAAAGTGAAACTCTGTCTCTACAAAAAAAAAAAAAAAAAATTAAAAAAAAAAAAAAAAAAAAAAAAGAAAACATGGGACAGAAGCTCAAAGATGCATGAGCCAGCCCAGCCTGGGTCAGGGAGTGTGTATAGGAAACAGCCTCAGCAAGGCTACTGGCAACTTTCACTTAGCACAGTCAGTATTTGGCGAGTGCCTTCTGCTGAAGGGACTGCCAGGCAGTAAGAATTTTATGATGAGGAAAGCTGACCTCATTCATTCATTCAGCAAATATCTGAGGCTTCTGGATTTTTGTGCTGAGCTCTGTGGATAAAGCTGATGCAGGTCCCACATACCATTTGGGAAACAAATCCTTCACACTGTGACAGAGGAAGCCCAGAGGCACCACCTAACCCAGCCTGGCTGGTGATATGCCAAGAAATACTGCTTGGAGAAGACAGCTGGACTTCTCATAGCATTCAGTGAGCACTGGTGTTGGGGGGAGATTTTCAGGCAGAGGGAGCAGCAAAGGAGACTTGTTACACAGAAAGGATAAAACACAGGGATAGTGTGGAGTAGAGGTCAGGAGTGTGGGCTCTGGGTTCTGACTCCCTTGTGTTATTCTGTGTGATCTTGGCAAATCACTTCTTCCTCAAGTCATCTCTGTGGGTATCAGTTTCCTTATTTGCAAAACCTAGATAATAGCCAAAATCATAATATCGATGTAGAGCTTAAGTGAGACAGTATAGAACAGTGCCTTGTACATAAGTGTTTAATAAACATTGGTTATGTTATTCTAATAAAATAAAAAGTAGAATGTGAGAGGACCCAGAGGAGGCCTGGGCAGGTCTTCTGAGTCACTGATAGTTACCTAGAGAAGGTAGTTCAAACTGGCCTTGAAGAATGAGGAAGATTTCAGTAGACCCAAGTAGGTATGTATAGGGAATGGTCAGTGGTTCCACTTGACTGAAACATGGAGAACAAGGCAAAGAGGCTACTGAGACATGGAGTCAAATCTGGGAGGGTCACAGGTCCCAGCAGAGGAGCTTGAGGTTTATCCTGTAGGCACTAAGGAGCCATAGAAAGTCCTAGAGGCACTAAGGAGCCATAGAAAGTCCTAGAGGAGTAGTACTATGTGTTGTCAAAAGATGTTTTTGCAGAGCAGTGTGGAGTGTGACCTGTGGAAGGAAACTAGACACTAGAGATCTTTTGGGCAGCTGGTCCAGGAAGAGGTCATCAGGAACTGCGACCAAGGGTAGTGACCCTGGAATTGAGAAGATACTCATGAGAAGCTTCTGCCACAGAATCTGCTTGGCTCAGTGATTGATAATACTTAAGTGAGACCTAGAGGTTTCAAGAAACACAGAGCTGGAGCCAGGAAGTCCCAGTGCCAGGCAAGGGGCAATCAGGTGGAGGAGAGTATGAAGGCCAAGTGGTGACAGGGCCTGGGATAGGGTGAGTCCAAGGAGAAAGCAAAGCTGGAGACAGAAGGCACTACCAGGGAGGGAGGAGAAAACCAAGCACTGTGTGGATCAGCAACAGTGCTGGCATTTGGCTTGTGGCAAGTGCCCTTTGCCCTTCCTCTTTCTCACTTAGCCATTTAGCAGACAGCTGCTAAGCATTTACCACATTCTAGGTGCTATTGTGTGCGTCAGGATATAGCAAGAAAAACTGACATGGGAACCCTCTTGGAGCTTACATTCTTTTTTTTTTTTTTGTAGAGACAGAGTCTCACTTTACCGCCCTTGGTGGAGTGCCTTGACATCACAGGACTCACAGCAACCTCCAGCTCTTGGGCTTCCGCGATTCTCCTGCCTTAGCCTCTGGAGCAGCTGGGACTACAGGTGCCCGCCACAACACCCGGCTATTTTTTGTTTGCAGTTCGGCCGGGGCTGGGTTTGAACCCACCACCCTTGGTATATGGGGCCGGCGCCCCACTCACTGAGCCACAGGCGCCACGGGAGCTTACATTCTTATAGGGAGAGACAAGGACTAGATCAGAACATGAATAGAGCAAAAGTACTATAGTTGCAAGTAAGAAGCACCTCAGAGGTGCTAAAACCAAGGGATGTGCTGAAATGTTGCAGATGAACACTTAGGCTAAGCTGTAGTGAGATCCAAATGACTAGAGCCCAGGGAAGATCAGGGTGGACAATGTGGAAGTAGGGAGGGCCGGTTTCAGAGGCTAGGGGAACTGGGGCCAGGGAAGTGTGGTGGGTAGAGGCATTTCCAACAGAGGGATGCTGTGAGATTCGAAGGAGTGTGGGGTGAAGTGCAGAAAGGACACTAGGTGGACTGAGGACCTGAATGGGGAAGACTGACCAGCAGGCTTAGAGAGGGGAGGGACAGGCCTCAGAGGCTCTTGCTTACCATGATGCAAATTTTGGATGTGGTTATCAATATATTGGAAAGCTACTGGATTGTTTTGTCTTTGTTTTGTGGTAAAATACATTGAACATAAAATTTACAATTTGAGGCTCAGTGCCTGTGGCTGTAGTGGCTAAGGCGCCAGCCACATACACCAGAGCTGGTAGGTTTGAATCCAGCCTGGGCCCACCAAACGATGACAGCTACAACCAAAAAATAGCCGGGCACTGTGGCGGGCACCTGTGGTCCCAGCTACTTGGGAGGTGGAGGCAGAAGAATCACTTGAGCCCAAGAGTTGGAGGTTGCTGTGAGCTGTGATGCCACAGCACTTTACCCAGGGCAACAGCTTGAGGCTCTGTCTCAAAAAAAAAAAATTGTTTTTTTTGAACTATTTTTAAGTGTAGAGGTCAGTGGTGTTAAGTATATTCACATTGCCCTGCAACCATCACCAACCATCCATCTCCAGGGCTTTTTTTTTAAGAGATAGTGTCTTGCCATGTTGCCAGGCTAGAGCACAGTGGCTACTCACAGGCTCAATTGCTACTCACTGCTGAACTCCTAGACTCAAGTACTACTGCCTCAGCCTCTCCAGTAGCTGGGACTACAGGTGCATGCCACTGCACCCAGCTTCCAGAATCTTTTCCCTCAACTGAAATCTATCTGTTCCTCCCTCTCCCCAGCCCCCAGCAACTACCATTCTCTCTTCTGACTCTGAATTTGTCTCTAGGGACCTCATCTAAACTCTACCACCTTGGCCAGACTTGATGGTTTACACCTGTAATCCTAGCACTCTGGGAGGCCGAGGTGGGAGAATTGCTTAAGCTCAGGAGTTTGAGACCACCCTGAGCAAGAAAGAGACCCTGTCTCTACTAAAAATAGAAAAACTAGCTGTGCATTGTAGTGGGCGCCTGTAGTTCCAGCAACTTGGGAAGCTGAGGGAAGAGGATCGCTTGAACCCAGGAGTTTGAGGTTGCTGTGAGCTATGATGCTATGGCACTCTACCTAGAGTGACAGAGTAAAACTCTGTCTCAAAAAATAAACAAATAAAGACTCGGTGCCTGTAGCTCAGCAGATAGGGCGCCAGCCACATACACTGGAGCTGCCAGGTTCAATTCTAGCCCAGGCCTACCAAACAACTACAACCAAACAAAAAAAAAAAAAAATAGTCGGGCATTGTGGCAGGTGCCTGTAGTCCTATAAACTGAGGCAAGAGAATCCTTTAAGTCAAGGAGTTGGAGGTTGCTGTGAGCTGTGATTTCACAGCACTCTATCCAGGGCAACACCTTGAGACTGTCTCCAAAAAAAACTAAAAAATTAAAAAAACAAATGAATAAATTCTACCACCTTAAACAGTGTTAAGGTGATCTGATTTGAAGGCCAGGCATGGTGGCTTTAATCCTAGGACTCTGGGAGGCCAAGGCAGGTGGATTGCTTGAGCTCAGTGAGACTTCACCTCTACTAAAAATAGAAAAACTGGCTGGGCATTGTGGTGGGTGCCTGTATTCCCAGCTACTCAGGAGAGTGAAGCAGGAGGATCATTGCTCAAACCTAGGAATTTGTGGTTGCTGTGAGCTATGATGATGCCACTCTACCCAGGGCACAGAGTGAGATTCTGTCTCAAAAAAAAAAAAAAGTGATTTGATTTGCATTAAAAAAATAAACAGGGTGGCGCCTGTGGCTCAGTGAGTAGGGCACCGGCCCCATATACAGAGGGTGGCGGGTTCAAACTCAGCCCCGGCCGAACTGCAACCAAAAAATAGCCGGGCGTTGTGGCGGGCGCCTGTAGTCCCAATTGCTCCGGAGGCTGAGGCAGGAGAATCGCGGAAGCCCAAGAGCTGGAGATTGCTGTGAGTCCTGTGATGTCACGGCTCTCCACCAAGGGCGGTAAAGTGAGACTCTGTCTCTACAAAAAAAAAAAAAAATAAACCCACTGGCTGCTCTCAGAACGGACTGCAGTTAGGCAAGTAGAAGAGTAGAGATGGAGAATAGGAGCAGGGGTAGATAAATGATAGAAGATGAGCAGACAGGGTTGTGCCCATAGCTCAGTAGGCAGGATGCCAGCCACATACACCGAGGCTGTGCAGGTTTAAACCCGGCCCGGGCCACCTAAAACAACAATGACAACTGCAACAACAAAAAAATAGCCGGGCATTGTGGCAGATGCCTATAGTCCCAGCTACTTGGGAGCGTGAGACAAGAGAATTGCTTAAGCCCAACTCTACCTAGGGCGACAGCTTGAGACTGTCTCAAAAAAAAAAAAAAAAAAAAAGAGCAGACAGAACCTGTTCTGTTCATGGACTAGGACATCAGATGAGCTCAGAATGGTTAGGTTTTTGGCAGAGTGAGGAGGATGGAGTTCCTGGAGTGGCCCTGGGGCCATGATGGCACTTAACAGCTCAAGGGAGCTCTTGGAGCTAATTCCATGTTTTAAGCAGGATTGGGGGAGCAGAGGGTGGCACAGGCTTATTGAAGACTGCCTTGCACCTTAATGTGCTAAAGAGGCCTCTCCAACAGGCATGGGGGAAAAATACTTGTTTTTTTCCCACAAAGTATTTAATGGTAATACTGTTCCACAGAATACAGTCTGAGAAAGCTGACAGCAGAGAAAGGAGAGGATGTTCTTAAGGTCACACAGTTAATGGCAGAGGTAGGCCTGGAACCTAAATCTCCTTATTTCCCAGTTCAGGCCTATTTTCTTTCATTACACCAGGTTGCATTGCTCAAGAGGAAAGGCAAACAGCTAGAAGCCCAGAGACTAGCTAGGAGACTCCAGGCTTAAATCAAAGGCCTGAGCAAGAGCAGCCCATGGGTGAGAGCTGCTACAGGTTACCTTTTGTGATGCTTCTGTCACCCTTCCTCCTGGGCAATATCCTAAATACCTGGAATAACTTCCCACCTCTCATTATATAACCTCTAAACATAACCCTCTTATTTACTATTCAATACTTACCATAGCCTGTCATTTTAATTGTTTTCTCTTTACATTTATATGGCAATGTGGCATTGTATACATGTCCAAAAGCAGCTCTTCTGATCTCCTTGGTCCCTGTTTTTTTTTTTTTTTTTTTTGCAGTTTTTGGCCAGGGCTGGGTTTGAACCCACCACCAACATAGGGGGCCAGTGCCCTACTCCTTTGAGCCACAGGCGTTGCCCCCGTCCCTGCTTCTTGTACTACCCCACATTACAACTGCATCTTGGCAACCTGACATAAAATCCCACTTCTCTCTGGTTGCTGAAATTTTGCCTGCAATAATTTGAAGCATTCCAGCATGGCTTCTGGAGTCAGACTGCTTGGGTTTGAATCTTGCAATTCATTAGTTTAGCTTCCTAATCCATCAGAGTACCTATTTCTGAAGTGTTGTGTGGGTCAAATTAAGTAACAGACCAAAGCACTTAGAACAGAATCTGACTACTTTGTAAGTGATCAATTGCGGTAAACTAATATTAATCTTACTTAGTTATGTTTTGAGACAGAGTCTCACTATGTTGTCCAGGCTACAGTGCCATGATTTCAAAGCTCACAGCAACCTCAAACTCCTGGGTTCAAGCCATCCTTCTGCCTCAGCCCACCTAGGTACGCGTCCCGTACCAGGACGTGATGCGAGAGACCTAGGGCCTCCGAGGCGCGCTCAGTGGAGCCTGTCCGACCCGGATTTCCTGAAAAGGGAAGGGAGGAGGATGGTGTGACCGAATCACTCCACTCCTGCCCCAGGTTAACTCCGCATCCCGTCATCCCTGCCAGATCAGCCTCTCCTGCTACACTGCTACAGTGGTTCCCCAGGACCTCCTGCAAAAACTTCAGAGATAGTGCCACAGCATCGCCGAAGGCTCAGTACTTCAAATTCAAATCCAAGCTTTTCTTACAGGCGAGCTCTAGCTAAATGGAATCTGTTCTCTGAACATGTCTCTAGCATAAGCAGCCTTTAAGCTTTTGCTTTTGCTATTCAGCTCTACATAGGCTACCTATACTTCTAAATCTAATCCATCCTTTAACGCTCTCAAATGCCATCTCTGAGAAATTTTTCCAGAAGCCTTTCTGACCTATGCTAGACACCTCAGAATTGTGGCTCTGGGCTTATCTCTAGAGTCCTGAGCACAATCTGCCCAGGTCTTCACCAAACGTGTGCCAGCTGAATTCATACCCGGTATATCTCTTCCCTAGTTTGGTATAAACACAGTGCAGGCATTTTTATCTCATTCACCAATGTCTTCAACATTCAGAACCTCTAAAATAATGCCTGGCTTACAGGAGGTGCCCACTACATTTTCATTAAATGAATGAGAGGTAGTCTTAGGATGTTTCCTGAGTGATCAATATTCTCCAGAATCCCAAGACCCTAAACCATCCATCTCCCAGGTGGAAGAGTTGTCCTACCTGTTGGATATGAATGCTCAAGATCCCTAGGAAGGAGGAAGCTAGAAAGGTGAGAAGTGGAGGTGGTGTCCCAGTTCCAGCTAAAAGGGAAAATGTTTGTTGAGCAGGAGATAGTATGCACGTGTTCTTTGCTGCTGGTGTTAACTCACCTTTGCTGGCCTGAATTTTGACACCACTGGAGCCTAGGATCTTGACCTTCCCTTTCTCATTTAATTGAATTTGAGACATGTAGTATGTGAATTCAAGTGTAGGGTGGAGGCAGTTTTGCTCTCCAGGACTGTAGGCCCTGTAACAGCTGCTTGCTCTGGTTAGTCTTGAGGTGTGTGGGAATATTCCTGTCAACTGAGCCCTTAATTAGCTATGGCAATCTAGGGGTAGAGGGTGGGGTTTCAGGAGCCAAGTACCTAGCTGAATGCTCTGCTGTTGTGAAGGGGAATTCTGTCACCTGCATATGAGTAGGCCTGGGGGAGTTAACCACCAGATGTAAGTTTTGAATCTGCTATTTCCCAACGTCTGCTTGGAAAAATTATACATGTGGAAGGGGCCAGGAGAGATTCTATTTGGGAGTTTTCAAGAGCCCCTGGGGTTAGAGATACCAATCTTGTCCCTAAGCTTCTAGCCAAGGGACAGAGCTTCTTCCTGTAGCCAGGCCTCCCCCAAAACCTCTTTCTGCACTGGTCTTTCTTTTTTTTTTTTTTCTGGGACAAAGCCTCAAGCTCTGGCCAAGGGACAGAGCTTCTTCCTGTAGCCAGGCCTCCCCCAAACCTTCTTTCTACACTGGTCTTTCTTTTTTTTTTTTTTGACACAAAGCCTCAAGCTCTCGCCTTGGGTAGAGTGCTGTGACATCACAGCTCACAGCAACCTCCAACTCCTGGGCTTCAGTGATTCTCTTGCCTCAGCCTTCCAAGTAGCTGGGACTACAGGCGCCCGCCAGAACACCCAGCCATTTTTTGGTTGTAGTTGTCATTGCTGTTTGGCAGGCCTAGGCTGGATTCAAACCCGCCAGCTCTGAGTGGCTTGAGCTACAGACGCCAAGCCTCTGCACTCATCTTAATACCTGGCACTCACCTGGCACCCTTGTTCCTGTCCTGAACAAGGTCATGCTTTAGCAGTACCTTCAGCCTGGCTGGGTGTCCTTCAGGGACTGTCACTTTGTGGGCACACAGTGCAGCACCTGCTTCCCCCACAAGTGCTTTCAGGCTACCTGCTCACCCAGATGGGGAGGTGCTCTCTACCTGTTCCACCATAGGCAGTACTTTAGCCAGAGGCCCATGTGACCTCGTGCAGTGGGCCTTAGGAGCTGATCCCCAGGGATGTGAACTCTATTCCTGGTTCTTGCCCCAACAGGGTCCAGACCTCCTAGAGAGCTTCTAGCACTGCCCAGAGCTCTTCCAGGGCCATGGTTGCTGACAAGGGACAAAATGGCATTGCTCTTAAGGGAAGTTTCCACCTTTGTCTTTCCAACTGTTTCCTTCAGGGGCCTAAGAGGCTGGGGAGCTAGGGTTGGCTCCAGACACTTTGGGCATCTCTTCATCCTTATGCTTTATGACCCACCCTCCAACAAACCTTTCTCCTTAGCCAGGCTGATCCCTCCGAAGCTTTGTCTTCTCTTCCTGCTCCTCCCCACTTTCTGCTGTGATCAGATTCACCTGTTGCAGCTCCACTGGCCATGGGGACAAGCATCTGCCAGGTTCAAGGTGTCAAGTTGAAGCCTTGGGGAAGCCTTTGAAAGGGGGCAAGCAGGTAGAAGCTCTAAGCTAGACACCAGACCTGCCCAAGAAAGGAAGAAGTCCTTACCATGAAGTGTGTGAAATGCAGTGATTTATTTAGTTAACCAAAAGAAAAATATCAAGTCTTCCCATGGAAGGGTATTTGAATGCAGGTGGGAGCACAGAGTAATGAGAAGTATGTTTAGGAGGAGAGTTAGTGACATTTATTGAGGTAAAAGACCCAGGAGAACAGTTCAGTTTGAGTCCTGCTGAAGGTGCCTGTGGGATATCCCCCAAAGGGCCAGGGAGGCAGGTGGGAACTGGAGAGCAAGAACTCATCAAGAAGTACTACCTAGACCTTGGGGAGGCATCCCGCACAGCATGTGGACGACAGGTCCACTTGTACAAAAAGAAGCCTCCAGGGCGGCGCCTGTGGCTCCGTGAGTAGGGCGCTGGCCCCATATACCGAGGGTAGCAGGTTCAAACCTGGCCCCTGCCGAACTGCAACAAAAAAGCAGCCAGGCGTTGTGGCGGGCCCCTGTGGTCCCAGCTACTTGGGAGGCTGAGGCAAGAGAATCCCCTAAGCCCAGGAGTTGGAGGTTGCTGTGAGCTGTGTGACGCCACATCACTCTACCGAAAGCGATAAAGTGAGACTCTGTCCAAAAAAAAAAAAAAAAAAAAAAAAGCATCCATAATTTTAGGGTCCAATAAACTTACAGTAGAGAAGGTTCTCTTTTATCTCTTCCCATTTTTTACTCTCAGTATTGGGAAAAGGATACCGTCACCCGGCTTTTGCAATAATGACGCCAGAACGAGAGGATGATGGTCGCCCGGTAATGATAGCTACAGCCCGATTATTATACACTGTCCAAAGACAAAAACTAACGTCTGGATTCCCCAAGGCCGAGCGGCCAACGGCTTCCAGCGCTCCTCTTTGTTCTGCAAACCCTGGCAGGAGATCTCGGGAGACTCCGGACGGAGGTGGCAGCGCGTTTTACGGGATGGCGCTTGTAGCCGCCGCGGCCATCTTGGATGAGGGTACGAAGACAAAGCGACTGGGAGACGCCGAGTGGCGTCACTGTAGGCATGACTACGTGGGAGCGAAGTTTGTGAGGGCGTGCTACCGCCATCTTTTAGGATGGCATCTTCCAGTTTTGATTATGTCCCTGAAACCACCAGCTTTTGGTTTTCATCCACTCTAGTGGCCCACGAAAGCGGGGCCTGATCACGGCCCTCCGGCCCTGCGGAGCATTCTTGAGCAAACTCAGGCCCGGCCAGGGGAGGTGGCTGGCCCGCCGCTGGGGCTGGCGGCTCCTATGGCACAGCCTCTAGCCCCGCTCCCTGCCCGGGAACCAAACAGGGCCGGGCCCGAGCGCGGGAAGCCTGGGGCCGTGAGCTTCGCCGATGTGGCCGTGTACTTCTCCCCAGAGGAATGGGGGTGTCTGCGGCCCGCGCAGAGGGCCCTGTACCGGGACGTGATGCGGGAGACCTACGGTCACCTGGGCGCGCTTGGTGAGGCCCTCCCCGTTAGCCTGGGCTCACATCCCGGTGCGCCCTGCCCCGTCTGGGTCGCGCACGTGGAGTGGGAGGCCCTTGGCTGGGCAGACCGGACTGTGGGGGCGGCCAGCCAGCAGCGTAGGGTTTGCGTTCTTCCGCAGGAGTTGGAGGCACCAAGCCAGCGCTCATCTCTTGGGTGGAGGAAGAGGCCGAACTGTGGGGTCCAGATGCTCAAGATCCTGAGGTGGCTCGGTGTGTGACAGAAGCGGACCCAGGTGTGGTAGTGGACACTCAATCCCTGTGCCTGGTCCATCTTGGTGCCCTCTGCCAACTCCAATTATTAGCTTAGCAGCTTCTTCCCTGAGTTGCTTTCCCAGCTTAGGCCATTACACCTGGCCTCTGGATGCACCCTAGAAATGGGCTGCGGTGGTGACTCAGCCCTACTACATCAGCATGGGCCCAGCTCTGCCCCTCTAGCTCCTCACATCTAAACTCCGTTGACTAGACCTCTGCATCAACCCCCTGCATCTTCCTACACTTGGTTTTCCCTGTTTTCTTCTTACTGTTCATCCTGGCTACCTTTGCAAAGCACTCAGCCCCACCCCCACCTTGTCAGTGCGGGCCACGTTCATGTCTTTCTTTGCTCTTTTCCTTCTGGAGCATCGTCAAGTGTCCATTCAACTTTCGTGATCCAGCTCAGAAGTCATTTCTCCTCTCACATAGGGACGTTTCGCTAGTTCTGAGGCAGTATATACTGTTTTGTCCCTCCACTCTTTCTGCATTTAAGGAAAAAGTGTCACTCCTAGTTTCTCTGCCTGTACTGTACTGAGTCCCAGGAGCAGCCCTGGCTCCAGAAGGCGGCTGTATCTAAGAGGCTTGTTTGTCACCACGTGGGGTATGGGATTCAAGGACCAGGACCAGCCAGAGACTGAGCTCCCCCCTTATCTCCCAGCAGATTCCAGAAACAAGGAAGAGAAAAGACAAAGAGAAGGAATGGAAGTGCTGGAGAAGATCTTTCCTATGGCTGCCCAGCCTCCAAATCTGAAAGCTCCCCAGCTGCCATCTGATGGGTTCCCTTACGGTTTGAAGCAACTATTCAAGGCGCCTGGCCGGGGTCGTCCCCCACTCTATGCCCATCCTCCTGTCCCACGAGCAGACAAGCGTCATGGCTGCTACCTGTGTGGGAAGAGCTTTGCATGGCGCTCCACACTGGTGGAGCACCTGTACACTCACACAGGCGAGAAGCCATTCTGCTGCCCTGATTGTGGCAAGAGCTTCAGCCAGGCTTCCTCCCTCAGCAAACACAGGGCTACCCACCGAGGGGAGCGGCCCCACCGCTGCCCTGACTGTGACCGGGCCTTCACCCAGCGCTCTGCCCTCCTCACCCACCTGCGGGTCCACACAGGCGAGAAGCCCTACTGCTGTGTTGACTGTGGCCGCTGCTTCAGCCAGAGCTCTGCCCTTTACCAGCACCAGCGGGTTCACAGTGGCGAGACCCCTTTCCCCTGTTCAGACTGTGGTCGCGCCTTTGCCCATGCTTCAGACCTTCGGCGCCATGTGCGCACCCATACAGGGGAGAAGCCCTACCAATGCCCAGACTGTGGGCGCTGCTTCCGCCAGAGCTCTGAGATGGCAGCTCACAGGCGCACTCACAGTGGCGAGCGTCCCTACCCCTGTCCTCAATGTGGCAGGTGTTTTGGCCAGAAGTCAGCCATGGCCAAGCACCAGTGGGTCCATCGGCCTGGGGCTTCAGGGCACAGGGGCCGGGGTGCTAGTGGGCTCTCTGTGTCCTTGGCTCCTGGCCGAGGGGACCTGGACCCACCTGTTGGCTTCCAACTCTACCCAGAGATATTCCAGGAGTGTGGGTGATGGCCTCAAAAGTGACAAGGCAAAGGGTGAAGATCTAGATATTGCCTGTGGCCCAAGATGGCCTCAGGGGCTTGAACCTCTGGGAAGCCTGCAGAGAGGGCTCAGGATTCCCGATAAGAGCTGCATGTGTGGCATAAGGACAGTGCATCTTAGGCTCATTTGCTGATTCCTTGCTCCCTACTACCCCAGACTAAAGGGTCCCCTTTTGCTGAGGCAAAGTTGAGGTAAGAACCCCCATTAAGCTTCCATATGGGGAAGCAAATGTTTCTCAGGTCAGAGATGTTAAAGTGAGAACCTTGTTTTAACCTTTTTGTTTTTGTTGTACAAGTTAAAACCCAATGACCATGTACTGCATCTGACCTGCAACTGCCTTATGTATGTATTTTGGCTGAGGCAATATTTTTAAGTTTTTAAGTGTTATAAATTAGTAGTGAAGATTTAAAAGTCAGGTTATTTTACACAAAAATCCTGATTTCTGGCTTCTCTTAAAAAAATCCAAAGATTGGGCAGCTTGACGCAAGCTCCCACAAAGCCACAAGTGGTGGGAGCTGAGCAGCAGCTGCCTGCATGGATGAAGCCAGAGCCAGAGTTTTCCATTTACCTTGGCCTTGCCACTCCTTACTGACTCCTGACCTAGAATCAGGTTCCATTTGTCATGGCTCGTATTTAGTGTTTTTGGTGCTTAAAGTAGAGCAAAGAAGAATGTAAAATATTTCTTTTTCTTTTTTTCTTTGAGACAGAGTCTTACTATGTAGCCCTTGGTAGAGGGCTGTGGCGTCACAGCTCATAGCAACCTCAAACTCTTGGGCTCAAGCGATCCTCTTGCTTCAGCCTCCCAAGTAGCTGGGACTACAGGTGCCTGCCATAATGCCCAGCCTGTGAAGTATTTCTTGAACCTATAACTCTGTTCAAAGCGGGTTTCTCTATCTGGCATTTTCCACTCATGCCATGGGACCTGCTGCGTTCCCATGGTTATTTTAATTTGCAAACTGTGGCCTACAGCATTCAAGTTTTCTGGAATCAGAGAGAAAGGATGACAGGTAGATAGCACATATGTGAAATGGTGGCAGGAGAAAAGTAAAAGCAGGTTTTATTTTTAGCTCTTTGCTTGTATCACATTTTTCACATTTTATCGTTTACAGAGTGCTATCTTGTCCATCAACTCATTTCACCTTTGTAACTGCCTGAGGAAGAAAGCAACTTACAGAAGAGGCAGTCGGGACTGAGTGTTTAATCCCAAAACAAGTGGTATATCAGCTGTGCCACAGTCCCACTCTCAACTGACTGGCAGTTTGTTGTTTTTTGGGTTTTTTTTGTAAAGACAGTCTCACTTTACTGCCCTCGGTAGAGTGCCATGACATCACAGGACTCACAGCAACCTCTAGCTCTTGGGCTTACGCGATTCTCTTGCCTCAGCCTCCCAAGCAGCTGGGACTACAGGCGCCCGCCACAACGCCCGGCTATTTTTTTTTTTTTTGGTTGCAGTTTGGCCGGGGCTGGGTTTGAACCCGCCACCCTCGGTACTTGGGGCTGGCGTCCCACTCACTGAGCCACAGGCACCGCCCAACAGGCAGTTTTTGAAGAGGAAGGTCCCAGTATTCTCTGCAGTCCTCCTTGGGCATTCCAAGGCCTTGCCATCCTGGACCCAGCCAGGAGGGCCTCATCACATTTTGAACTGGAAGAGATCTTAGCTTTCCCAACCTTGTGTTTGGGGACAAAGACCAGGGAAGGTCCAGCAATCTGTCCAAGGTCACATAAACAGGGTTCTTTTTTTTTGAAACAGAGTCTCATTATGTAGCCCCTTGGTAGAGTGCTGTGGCATCACAGTTCACAGCAACCTCAAACTCTTAGGCTCCAATGATCCTCTCTTGCCTCAGCCCCCAAGTAGGCACCTGCCACAACACCTAGCTATTTTTTGTTGCAGTTGTCGTTTGGCTGGCCTGGGCTGGGTTCAAACTCTCCAGCCGTGGTGCATGTGGTCGCTGAGCCCATAACAGGGTTTTTATCTTACTGCTCTCTCTGCTGCATTCCTCCTGAATTCCTTGCCAATATCCTCCAGGGTTCTGGAGGCATCTGCCCACCTCCTGTGATAACACCTATGGACAGAGCTGGGGTGGGACAGACGGTCAAGTGTCGGGAAAGCCCAGGTAGATGAGTCTGACAAAACAGCCACATTAAAGACCACATTAAACAGCCACATTAAAGGCAATAGGGAAAACAGCCAGAGATGACGGTCCCAAGGCAAACAAAACCAAAGCTAGTATCTGCTGTCTTTGGGTGCACCACGAACAGAAGGGGACTAGGCCAGGAACATTTGGGGTTAGATTTATTGCCAGAGGGGACTGTACCCCTCTGTAGTCCCAAACTGCACAGAATCCCTCACCTATAACCTGTGACTCCACCTGTGGTTAAAGTCTAGCCTTATCTGTGAGGGAAGCCATTAGCCATGTGCAGACCCTGTCTTGCTTTTGGTTGGGGCAGCACTTTACCTCATAAGAGGAGTAAGCAGCAAGAGCTTAGGTCCTCTTGCTGGCCTTTGTTTCCTTGCCTTATTTGCCCATCTCAGCCCTGTATCTGTCCTGCCTAGAAACTTTTTTTTTTTTTTTTTTTTTGGTAACGGTCTCACTTTATTGCCCTTGGTAGAGTGCTATGGCGTCACAGCTCACAGCAACCTCCAGCTCTTGGGCTTTGGCGATTCTCTTGCCTCAGCCTCCTGAATAGCTGGGACTACAGGTGTCCTCCACAACACCCGGCTGTTTTTTGTTGCAGTTTGGCTGGGGCCGAGTTCAAACTTGCCACTCTTGGTATATAGGGCTGGCACCCTACTCACTGAGCCTACAGGTGCTGCCCTAACCTGGAGAAACTTTTTTTTTTTTTTTTTTTTTAGAGACAGAGTCTCACTTTATCACCCTTGGTAGAGTGCTATGAAATCACAGCTCACACCAACCTCCAACTCCTGGGTTTAGGTGATTCGATTGCCTCAGCCTCCTGAGTAGCTGGGATTACAGGCGCCTGCCACTATGTCTGGCTATTATTTTTTGTTGTTGTTGCAGTTTGGCCGGGGCTGGATTTGAACCCACCACCGTTGGTATTATATATGGGGCCAGCGCCCTGCTCACTGAGCCACAGGCGTCGCCCTAAGAAACTTCTAAGGTAGAAAATTCGGAGAAAAGGCACTGTTCAGATAAAGTAATGAACAAACTGGATTCCAACCTCATCTTCAAATCTCATGTTAGGGTTCCATGACCCAAAGCTTTCTTAGGCAGATTAACTTGTGTCTACCTTATCAGAAGGGGGACTTGGGATGAGTTAGAGGCACCCAAGTGGCAATAGGAGCTACCTACTTTTTATTCCCAGTGTACAACTGCATCCCCACCCCAAGCCCTCAGTGCTGCCTGGGGAAAGCCCAGTTTTGCCCAGACTTAAAGCCTATCTAGACCCTGCCAACTTGCTGATTAAAGGTGACATAATTACTACTTAGAGATCTCTGAGTGCTTTGAAGTTTACAGAACTTGCTTAGGGCCCAGAAACCAGACCCAGCTTCTCCACGTTCTGCTCCCATGACCCAGCTTTCCACCATTTCATCAATTTTTTAGTGTCATGAAACCCCTAAGCCTCAGCCCCACTCCATTTTCAGCTCCTTGCTTTCATCAGAGGCGGAGTTCCCCTTTTTTCTCTGCTACTACAGGTCATTGAGGGTCTGCTGCAGGAGCAATTTAAATTGGGAAGAGTTTTCTCATGGCTGCATTACAGAAAAGCCCCACCCAGAGGGTCAGAGTGAGATGGAAAGGCCATGGCTATGTGGCCTATCCCTAGCTTGTTTGTGACATTTAAAATGAAGGTAGAGGGCAGGGCATAGTGGCTCACGCCTGTAATCCTAGCACTCTGGGAGGCTGAGGCTGGTGGATTGCCTGATCTCACAGGTTTAAGACCAGCCTGAGCCAAAGTGAGACCCTGTCTCTAAAAATAGCCAGGGGTTGTGGCGGGCATCTGTAGTCTATCCCAGCTACTTTGGAGGCTGAGACAAGAGAATCACTTGAGCCGAAGAGTTTGAGTTTGCTGTGAGCTATAATGCCACAGCACTCTACTGAGGGCAACAAAGCGAGATGCTATCTCAAAAAAAAAAAAAAAAGAGCTTTGGGAGGTTGAGGTGGGTGGATTGCTTGAGCTCAGCAGTTTGAGACCAGCCTGAGCAAGAGTGAGACCCCTTATCTACTAAAAATAGGAAAATTAATAAGGTGTAGTCCTAGCTACTTAGGAGGATGAAGCAGGAGGATCACGCGAGCTCAGGAGTTTGAAGCTGCAGTGAGTTTATGATAACGCCATTGTGCTCTAACCTGGGACAAAAGTGAGACTCTGTCTCAAAAAAATAAAAATAAATAAAATGACTGTAGGTATTAATCTGAGCTCTGAAGACCCTTAAAATTCCTTGGAATGTTTGTGTATGTGTTTTTCTAGAAATAGGACATACAAAGAGGTTTGTGACTGAAGCTAAAAACCTACTCTAGGTCAGTATTTCCAAAGTAAGGCCTCCCTGCCACAGAATCACACGGGCTATCTTAAAAATGTGTGACCATCCCCCTGTGCCTTGCTCCTCACCTATTGAATCTGAATCTCAGGGTTGGAATTTTATGCCTGTGAAATTTTGAGAGAAACACTGGTCTGAACTTTTTTTTTTTTTTAAGAACAAGTCTCAAGCTATCGCCCTTGGCAGAGTGCTGTGGTGTCATAGCTCAAGCGATCCTCTTGCTTTAGATTTTCTATTTTTAGTAGAGTCAGGGGTCTTACTTTTGCTCAGGCTGGTCTTGAACTTGTGAGCTCAAGCAATCCACCCGACTCGGCGTCCCAGAGTGCTGGGATTACAGGCATGAGCCATTGGGCCTGGCCTGAAATTTTTTTTTTTTTTTTAAGACAGAATTTTGCTCTGTCACCCTGGGTAGAATGCAGTGGTATCATTATAGCTCACCGCAACCTCAAACTTCTGGGCTCAAGCAATCCTCTCACATAGCCAGGACTATAGGTACACACTAATTTTTCTAATATTTTTAGAAATGGGCTCGTGCTCTTGCCTTTGCTCAGACTAGTCTTGAACACCTCAGCTCAAGTGATCCTCCTGCCTCAGACTCCCAGAGTTCTAGGATGACTAACATGAGCTGCGCCCAGCCCAACATGTTCTTTTCTTTTCTTTTCTTTTCTTTTTTTTGAGACAGCCTTAAGCTGTTGCCCTGGGTAGAGTGCTATGGCATCACAGCTCACAGCAACCTCCAACTCCTGGGCTCGAGGGATTCTCCTGCCTCTGCCTCCCAAGTAGCTGGGACCACAGGTGTCCACCACAACGCCTGGCTATTTTTTGGTTGCAGCCATTGTTGTTTGGCAGCCCCGGGCTGGATTGGAATCTGCCAGCTCAGGTGTATGTGGCTGGCGCGTTAGCTGCTTGAGCCACAGGTGCAGAGCCAGCCAACATGTTATTTTCTAGTTGCTTGCAAGAGTACTCTCTGGTCCCAGGGCCTGTCCTAAATCTTAGGCCACAGGTTAACCCACTCCCACACAAAGACTTCCATTTCCTTTGTTCTTCCCAAAGGGCTCTGTACCATGGTTGGTCTCCTGGGTACATGGAATCATGTTGAATATACAGTGTATCTCATCTAGCATCCGAAAGAAAGCTTTTACAGGGCTTGTGCTTTGCATGCAGGAAGGCAGCAGTTCATGCAGAAGTCCCTCTCACACCAAGAACCTTTGTGAGGGCTCTCCCTAGCCTGGGCCCTGCAGTGTTGGCCGTGTTGGTTGGACCATAGCCTTGGCTATACACCAAATGGCTCTGTGCTGCTGCGCGCCAGGGGATGATGCTGTGGACGAAGTGCCACTCAACTCAGGACATGTACAGAGCTCCTCTTTACCATGGATGCAATGGGAGAACAAGGCTGGTAGACTCCCAAATTTCTTCTACCTTTGATTAGGTGGTTATGGGTCAAGTTGTAACCCTATCAAAGGCTATCTTGACTCAGAGCCTCTCACTACTGTGGGGGTATGGCTGGCAGAGGCTGGGTGCCTGCCGACATCCCTTTATATAGATAGGACTATGGTGCCCAGAGGCTGGCTGGAAGTCTGCCACTCTTTCATTCTAGTCACTAGTAAATTTCTACATGGAAATGCTGATGCTGGAGCAGCATGAAATCCTGGCCTAACTTCTGCCATACTGTTTGGGGCTTGTGGCTCCTGGTAGGAAGAGTATAGGCAATGGACCTTCTCAGGGCTGTGGCTTAAGGCCTTGCCACATATTTTGTAAGGTGTGGCTCCTCCCCTGTATGAATTTTCTGGTGAGAAGGAGAGAAGAGTGAGGGTTTTTTTTTTGGGGGGGGGTTTATTTTGAGACAGAGCCTCATTATGCTGCCCTCCTCAGAGTGCTGTAGTATCACAGCTCACAGCAACCTCAAACTCTTGGGTGTAAGCAATTCTCTTGCCTCAGCCTTCCAAGTAGCTGGGACCACAGGCACCTGCCACAATGCCCAGCTATTTTTTGGTTGCAGTTGCCATTGTCCTTTAGCTGGCCTGGGCTGGGCTCGGACCTGCCAGCCTTAGTATATTGTGGCCAAGCCATAACAACTGCTATGGGTGCTGAGCCAGAGAGAAGTGTTTTGGGAGGAACTTTTGTTTCTCTCTTTTTTTTCCAGTTTTGGCCAGGGCCGGGTTTGAACCCGCTGCCTCTGGTGTATGAGGCCAGCGCCCTACTCCTTTGAGCCCACTCTCTCAGCCCAGGTGCTGCCCTCTCTTTTTTTTTTTTAGAGACAGAGTTTCACTTTATTGCCCTCAGTAGAGTGCTATGACGTCACAGCTCACAGTAACCTCCAACTCCTGGGCTTAGGTGATTCTCTTGCCTCAGCCTTCTGAGTAGCTGGGACTACAAGCTCATGCCAGAACGCCTGGCTATTTTTTTGTTGCTGCAGTTTGGCAGAGGCTGGATTCGAACCCTCCACCCTTGGTATATGGGGCCGGCGTCCTACCCACCGAACCCAGGCGCCACTGGGAACTTTTGTTTCTCATCTGTGAATGCTGTAGGGATGACCAGGGAGTGTTCCATGTCCAGCTCTTCCTACACTCAGTGCTGCACTTGTAAGGTGTTCTGTCAGCATGGGCTTTCTAGTGCGGGACATGAGCCACTCTTGGAAAAGGTTTCAGGAAAAATATACATTGAGATGAGAGAGATGCATGGAGCTTGAAGCTGTTCCTCTGGAGGGCAGAAAGGTACCCCCACATCATTTGTGGGATGACATCTGTGATTCTATTTGTAAGCCTTTATTGGGAGTGTTTTTCTCCAGCCTTTTACCATGTGGCATTCTCCAAATTCTTGTTCTCATCTCTTGAGAATAGAAGATGCCATTTTCCCTCCCACCCAGTTTCTTCCCTTTCTAGGCACCAAGAGCACATACAATCCATGGCTGCTGCATCACTCACACAGGAAAATTCAGCTCACTGTCAAGGTTACCAAGCTTGTTTCAGCACGGAGAGTATAAGTAAAAGGACAAGAATTGGATGGTATTGGCGGAGCTCGTAGCTCAGTTGGCGGGCCACGGCCACATACACCAAGGGTGGCGGGTTCAAGCCTGGCCCAGGTCTGCTAAACAACGATAACTGCAACCAAAAAAATAGCAGGGCGTTCTGGCAGGCGCCTATAGTCCCAGCTACTGGGAGGCTGAGGCAAGAGAATCGCTTATGTCCAAGAGTTTGAGGTTGCTGTGAGCTGTGACACTACCGCACTCTACCCAGGGCGACAGCTTGAGACTGTCTCAAAAAACGAACAAAACAAACAAAAAAAGGGATGGTATTAAGTTGTCTTTCCAGGGTCACTTTCTCAACTCAAAGCTGCACCTGGGGCAGTGTTTCTCACGTTCCCTTCCTCTGCAAGCCTCAATTTAAGTTAGATATGACTGAAGAGTTCTTAGAAGCCTTAAGGCTAGATGGTTCGCTCTTTGTCCAATTCCCCTCCTGAACTCTTCTCAACTCTTCCCTCACCAGAAAAAATCCTGCCTTCCTGTTAGAAAATACAGAAACCACGGACTAAGGCTCCCAGGGATTGAGTTAAACTCAGGTTTGGGGGAAGGTGGAGGGAAGATGCAGCGTAATAGAAAAGAAAGAGGCAGTCTCTTCGCGGGAGGATCCCAGTTGGACTGGCTCTTTCAGCACTTGCACTTGTGGGAAGAGGAAAGTACGAGGAAGGGGTGTAAGGGAGAGTGGAGGAGGAGGGTGTCGGTCCACAGCTCTCTTGGCTTTCATTCTTAAGAAAGATAAAACATAACGGAGGGTGAATGGGGGTGGAAAAAGTTTTGTAAGTACAGTCCCGGCTCCAGGGGAGACAAGCACTTCCCTCCCACTCATTCCTGCAGGCACTTCTGGCATACTTGGGAGGTGGAACCGGCTTGAGCGTCTCTAGCCAATCAGAAAAGTGCCCCTCGTTCCCTGGCGACCATTAACGCCTAGAAGCCCGTGGAGTTGGACGAGGCGGGGCGGAGAGAGCACGAGCTCCATCGGCCAATCGTTGAGTTTCCTGGGAGGTGGGGCGGTGCCTCTGGAAATAGGAGGCGGGGCGGTCTCCTTGGCAACAGTTTTAGTCCTCCCCGAGGGGGGGTGGGGAGGACTAAGGAGAGCAGGAAAGGGAGGGGGCCAGAAGGGGCGGGCGCGGGTGCCCCTTTGTGGGAGACTGGAGTTCAAGGAGGGGGTTCCAGGCTTAAGAATCTCGATGAGGCCAAGAGGGAGTCCGTCCAGTTTCCCGAGGCGCGGCCGGAGCTGACCTGGAGGCCGGAGAGGGGAGGGGATGTAGACACCGCCCCCGCTGGCGCCGGGAAGCGTCGCTCCTTCTCGCTGACCTTGGTCTCGCTTGTCGCCTCGCCCTTGGCCACACACGCTGACGGACGTAGAGCTCGGGAGACGGACAGACAGGCTCCTGGACTGACGGAGACCTAGAATATAGACATATAAACTGCCCCAGCCCCCTCCTGCAGTCTCTGGGGCGCTTGGTCCTTCCCCCAGTGCCAGGACCATCCAGCCCAGGGTTAATGCCAACGAGTTTCCACCTCCAGCGGCTCCTAGAGCGGCCGCGGCTCTAGCCAGCGGGGGGAACTGGCCTCCGACGGACACTTCCTGTGCGGGGGGAGGGGGAGTTGGACAGCCGCAAGCCGGCCGGGGGGCCAGTCGGTGGGGTCTCGGGCGGGGAGCGGTGTCTGGTGGTGGCAAGGCGAGTCGTGAAGCCCTCATCTCCGAGGTCACGACGTGTAGGGGCTCGTAAAGGCCACAGGGCAAACCGAGACCTTGGAAGGGGGGCGGGGCCGCGGGTAGGGGAGGGGCTCGGCGGGCTGGAGAGGCCCAGGGTCAAGACGTCCGGTCTCACGGGCCGGGCCTGGGCAGCCGCGTCCCTTGGGTGGTGCTGAGCGGGAGGTAGCGCGGGCCTAGGTCTCAGGGCACTCGTGCCAGGTCGTAGGATCGTCCACCATCTCCGCCTCCGCTGCACTGGAAGCCTGCGGGGATGGAGCGGGAGGCGTCGCCGTGGGTCCTGGAGCCCCAGGGTATGCAAAGTCCTGACGAAATGGGAAACCCTGAAAGGTCCCTCAAAGGTGAGGAGAGACCGCCCCTCCGAGGAGTGAACCTGGGAGTGGGAGAAGGCACTTTGTTTCGTGGGAAGGAAAGAGGGCCTGGGGCTTGGACATCTGGGACTTGAAGGAAGTGGGGGCCAGGGACTGGGTGTTTTGAGTCGGCTAAGGTGGGCGTGAGAATTTCAGCACCTGTTCAAGGGCCAGCGACCCTGCATGAGGAGATAGGGAGGTTTGGGGAAGCTAATGAACCAAATGACCTTCCAGGGCCCCCACAACCTGGGTTTCTGTAATTCTCTGATCCTGCAGGCAACGTGAGTGAGAATGAGGAAGAGGAAATTTCCCAGCAAGAAGGCACTGGGGACTATGAAGTTGAAGAGATACCATTTGGACTTGAACCCCAAAGCCCTGGGTTTGAGCCACAAAGCCCAGAGTTTGAACCACAAAGCCCCAGGTTTGAGCCTGAAAGTCCGGGGTTTGAGTCCGGAAGCCCTGGGCTTGTGCCCCCAAGCCCTGAGTTTGCACCCAGAAGCCCTGATTCAGATTCTCAGAGCCCTGAGTTTGAATCCCAGAGCCCTAGGTATGAACCCCAAAGCCCTGGGTATGAACCCAAGAGCCCTGGATATGAACCTCGGAGCCCTGGGTATGAACCCAAGAGCCCTGGATATGAATCTCAGAGCTCCAGGTATGAATCCCAGGATCCTGAGTTCAAAACCCCAACCTCTGAATTTGAAGCTCAAAGTTCCAAATTCCAGGAAGGTGCAGAGACACTTCTGAATCCTGAGGAAAAGAATTCCTTAAACATCCCCTTAGGAGTTCATCCCCTGGACTCCTTCACTCAGGAGTTTGGGGAGCAGCCCACAATGGGCCTGCCCATAGGTCCACCTTTTGAGATGCCCACAGGAGCCCTGCTGGCTACACCCCAGTTTGAGATGCTTCAGAATCCCCTGGGTCTGACAGGAGCTCTTCGGGGTCCAGGCCGAAGGGGTGGCCGGGCCAGGGGTGGGCAGGGCCCTCGGCCTAACATTTGTGGTATCTGTGGGAAGAGCTTTGGGAGAGGCTCAACCCTGATCCAGCACCAGCGCATCCATACGGGTGAGAAGCCCTATAAATGTGAGGTCTGTAGCAAGGCCTTCTCCCAGAGCTCTGACCTCATCAAACACCAGCGCACACACACAGGTGAGCGGCCCTACAAATGTCCCCGCTGTGGCAAGGCCTTTGCTGACAGCTCTTACCTGCTTCGCCACCAGCGCACCCACTCTGGCCAGAAGCCCTACAAGTGCCCACACTGTGGCAAGGCCTTCGGGGACAGCTCCTACCTCCTGCGGCACCAGCGCACTCACAGCCATGAGCGGCCCTACAGCTGCACTGAGTGTGGCAAATGCTACAGCCAGAACTCTTCCCTGCGCAGCCATCAGAGAGTGCACACCGGCCAAAGGCCCTTCAGCTGTGGCATCTGCGGCAAGAGCTTCTCCCAGCGGTCAGCACTTATCCCTCACGCCCGCAGCCATGCCCGTGAGAAGCCCTTCAAGTGCCCTGAGTGTGGCAAACGCTTTGGCCAGAGCTCTGTGCTGGCCATCCATGCGCGCACCCATCTGCCGGGCCGCACCTACAGCTGCCCTGACTGTGGCAAGACCTTCAATCGCTCCTCCACGCTGATTCAGCACCAGCGCTCCCACACAGGTGAACGGCCTTACAGGTGTGCTGTATGTGGCAAGGGCTTCTGCCGCTCTTCCACGCTGCTGCAGCATCACCGTGTCCACAGCGGTGAACGGCCCTATAAGTGTGATGACTGTGGAAAGGCCTTCTCGCAGAGCTCTGACCTCATCCGCCACCAGCGGACCCATGCAGCTGGCCGGCGCTGACCTGGGGCCCCAGCATGGGTGGGAGGTGCAGGTGGAAGAGAAGGGGACAGGGAGCTGGGGAAACCTTTAGAGAGTATAGTAGAAGAACTGGAGGAAAATGGAAGCTTGAAGATTCTAGGAAAAGAGGGCCAGAGTGGAGGAAGTGATGTGCCCTGGAGACTTATGGGAAATGGGCTATGAAGTGGGATTGGAGGGAAGCCAGACAGGCACAGGGGGCTCTGAGAGAGATCCAGAGAGAGGACTGCAGAGAGCTGGCAGCATGCTCCTTGGTGGGTGGGTACCTGGCCTGCTAGAGTGGGTGGGGGGTGGGAGAGGGAGGGTTACTTAGAGTGGGGTAGCTTAGACTGGTAGCTGCTGAGACCCTCATGTGAGTCAGGAGCGGGTAAGAGGGTAGGTGGGGTGGGGAGTGGGGCCTTGGGGTAGGCCTGTGCCTTTGGGTACACACTCCAGCTTCCCTTGTCTTTCTCAGGCTGTGGAGCCCCTGAGTTTGAGTTCAATAAAAACCTTTATGTGATAAGAGACTCCTCCTTAAAATGTGCTCATGGACAGTGCCCCAGGCCACAGGAGACAATAGTCCTGTGAACAACCTGTGATGCCCCAAGGCCTTGTCTGGGAAGTGCTTTTTGTTGTTGCTGAAGATGGTGTCTCAGTATGCTGCCCTTGTTTTGGGACTACTGCATTCAGCGGAAGTGTTTTTATATTCAAGTGTTTAACTGGAATCTTAAAATCTGAGGCTTAGAAGGCCTGATTTGCCCATATCTGCCCAAGTTCACGTCCCATGTTTTGAATGCTGCACAAACACAGATGGAGCCTAGTGTGGGAATTGTGAGAAAACCCTCAACTTTGCCGAGATTCTGCTTCCTAAATAAACACAGAGGGTCAGTCCTTGGGCCAGAAAACAGATGGTATGGTGATTACACGATTGCTCTAGCCCCTAAGACCCTCCCCAGACTGGTCCTAATCTTCACAGCTGTTTTTTTAGGATCCATGTTCCTGTTTGTAGGACCACCTTACCCCATTCCATCTTAATCTTGCTTTCCTTTCCCATCCAAGCCTTAGCCTTTTTAACACTTGGTCTCTCAGGAGTGGATGGGTAGTTAGTGCCATCAGTGAGTCTGGGGGATTGTGGAGTGTGGCCTGTTGCCACCTTAGGTGAGGAGGACAGGCCATCCCCTGGGGCCAGGCACATTTTGAGATGAGTACCTAGTAAGGGCCTGACAATGCTTTGTGAAGGTTTATTCATTCTATTTCACAGATACGGAAATGGAGCTCATAGAGCTACACCACTGGAAGTCACTATGGCTCAGAGGCAGATGTGACATTCAGATCATATCTACAGGGTTCCACCACTGCCCCCACCCCCGTGCCCTAGCAGTTTGTTTCTTGGGTCTCTGGATTCTGACATCTTCTACCCTGCCCATCTTCAGGGTCTTAAAACTTAACAGCAAATCACCTCTCTGAGCACCTTTCAGTGCAACCTCTCATGATCTGTAAGCTCTGGAAGGAGCTTAAGGGATCACGTAGTTCAATACAATTTAGTTGGTTTAGTGGTTTTCAAACATCAAATTATTTTTGGAAGCAGAACCTTTTTTTTTTGAGACAGTCTTACTATGTTGCCCTTGGTAGAGTACTGTGGCATTACAGCTCACAGCAACCTCAAACTCTTGGGCTTAAGTGATTCTCTTGCCTCAGCCTCCTGAGTACCTGGAAGTACAGGTGCCCACCACAATACCTGGCCATTTTTTGGTTGTAGTTGTCATTGTTGTTTAGCAGGCGTCAGCTTCAGTGTATGTGGCCATTGCGCTACTCACTGAACTACAGGCGCCGAGCCGCAGAACATTATTTTTCAAGTGATATCTTATAATCTTTTAAAGATCTTTATAAACTTTAATGCAGATTTTCTAAGGACATTTTACCATACATAATTTCAAATGTTGTAATACCCCATCCTACATTTAATATACTTTTCCACATATATATATAACTATATATGTTGAATATATATGCTGTTGACTACCTGACATGACATTATACATATAGATACTTAAATAATCATTTTAATTCTCATATTTTGGAGTTAATGTTTTTCAGCTCCCAAATATGTCTATAGATCCTTGAAAGCTGGGAGGCGCTGGGCCCAATGCCTATGGTGCTTAATTGATAAAGTGGCCTGTGTATGCACAAAACCTCAGGATACTAAACCAGAGCCAGTGAGAGGGGGATCTGTGCTGCTCAGACTCACCCTTCTCCTCTATGATCTCCTGAGATACCTCTAGGAGCAAAGTGGAGTAGACCAGACCCTGAATGGGATGTATCTCCCCCAAGATCACACAAAAAGCTCATAGAAGACAACACAATGGCACATGTTTGTGTAAATTAAAAAAAAAAAAAAAAGCCTCATGGAAGAGCTATATCTCTAACATACCTATCTTGACACATGGTCCAGCATGCTGCTTCCACTACACCAACCTGACAAAGAACCCATTTTTTCTTTTTTTTTTTTTTTTGAGACAGTCTTACTTTGTCACCCTCAGTAGAATGCTGTGGCATTATAGCTCATAGCAACCTCCAACTCTTGGGCTCAAAGGATCTTCCTTGCCTCATTCTCCAGAGTAGCTGGGACTACAGG
This sequence comes from Loris lydekkerianus, assembly GCA_963574355.1. NCBI lineage: Eukaryota > Metazoa > Chordata > Mammalia > Primates > Lorisidae > Loris > Loris lydekkerianus. Next base: position 24,883 of record CAUYPK010160353.1, on the reverse strand, counting down.
TGCCCACCACAAATGCTGGGCACATATATTTTTTAGAGATGGTGTCTCACTCTTGTGTACGCTGGCCTCAAACTCCTGAGCTCAGGCAATTCACCCACTTCAGCCTCACAGAGTGCTGGGTTTACAAGTGTGAGCCACCATACCCAGCCAATAAATCTTTTGTTTGTTTTTTTTGAGACAGAGTCTTACTTTGTTGCCCTCGGTAGAGTGCTGTGGCATCACAGCTCACAGTAACCTCAAACTCTCAGGCTTAAATGATTCTCCTGTCTCAGCCTCCCAAGTAGCTGGGACTACAGGCGCCTACCACAAGGCCCAGCTATTTATTTATTTATTTTTGGTTGTAGTTGTCATTGTTGTTTGGCAGACCCAGGTCAAATTCGAACCCGCCAGTTCTAATATATGTGGCTGGCACCCTAGCTGCTGAGCTACAGGCACCAAACCCAATAAGCCATTTCTATCCGCTGCCATCATCAAGCATTTATGTGCTGAGAACTGTGCTAAGCGGTTTACAAGTGTTACCACATTTAATTCTCAATGCTCACTACAGTTCTAACGTTCATACACTTTGGTTTGGTTTAGTTTTTTAGAGATAGGGTTGCTCTGTGTTGCCCAAGTTGGACTCAACCTCCTGAGCTTAAGCGATCCTCCCTGCCTCAGCCTCCTGAGTAGCAAGGGACTAAAGATGTGACAGTTTTTCCCATTTTACCCATGAAGAAACATCCAAAAGAGGTTAAGTAATTGGCCCACCTCATATGGCTAGGAAGCAGAGAGCCTGGATTTGAATCCAAAGCCGAATGAGTTTTGACTATTTTCTAAAAAGTATTAAGGGCAGCACCTGTGGCACAGTGAGTAGGGTGCTGGCCCCATATACTGAGGGTGGCAGGTTCAAACCCAGCCACGGATTAACTGCAATGAAAAAATAGCTGGGCATTGTGGAGGGCACCTGTGGTCCCAGCTATTTGGGAGGCTGAGGCAAGAGAATTGCCTACACCCAGGAACTGGAGGTTGCTGTGAATTGTGTGACGCCATGGCACTCTACCAAGGATGACAAAATGAGACTCTGTCTCTACCAAAAAAAAAGTATTATGATGTTTACTTTTTTCACTCTTTCTCTCACAAGTGCAGTGTTTTCTAGAGGTTATATAACATGTGATGACATGTCATTACTCTGGGTAGCTTGAGTGTTTTTTGTTTTAGAGACAGGGTCTTGCTATGTCACTCAGACTGGAGTGTAGTGGTGCAATTATAGCTCGCTGCAGCCTTGAACTCCTGGGCTCAAGCAATCCTCCTGCCTCAGCCACACTGCTGGCTAATATTTTAATTATTATTATTATTTTTTTAGACAGAGCCTCAAGCTGCTGCCCTGGGTAGAGTGCTGTGCCATCACAGCTCACAGCAACCTCTAACTCCTGGGCTCAAGTGATTCTTCTGCCTCCGCCTCCCAAATAGCTGGGACTACAGGCACCTGCCACAACACTCAGCTATTTTTTAGTTGCAGCCATCATTGTTGTTTGGCGGGTCCGGGCTGGATTTGAACCCGCCAGCTTAGGTGTATGTGGCTGGTGCCTGAGCCATATTTTAATTATTTTGAGACATTCTGCTGTCACTCTGCTATCCCAGGCTGGAATGGCATGGTGTCATAGCTCACAGAAACCTCAAACTCCGGGGCTTCAGTGATCCTCCTACCTCAGGCTCCCAAGTAGCTGGGACTATAGGTGCTTGCCACAACACCTGGCTCATTCTTCTATTTTTAGTACAGATGGGGTCTCACTCTTGCTCAGGCTGGTCTCAAACTCCTGAACTCAAGTGATCTTCTTGCCTTGGCCTCCCAGAGTGCGAGGATTACAGGTGTGAACCAACAGGCCTGGCCTATGGTAAGGAAGATTTTAATGGACATAAAAGAGGTGGAGCAGGCCATAGCGGCAAGGGGAACAGCATGTGCAAAGGCACAGAGGTGGGGAAAGATAAGTAGGTATGTGAAGACAGGTGCTGTTAGGTTTCAAACCTATGAGCTCAGGCAATCCACCCGCCTTGGCTTCCCAGAGTGCTAGGATTTTTTTTTTTTTTTTTTTGAGACAGAGCCTCAAGCTGTCATCCTGGGTAGAGTGCTGTGCCATCACAGCTCACAGCAACCTCCAACTCCTGGACTCAAGCGATTCTCCTGCCTCAGCCTCCCAAGTAGCTGGGACTATAGGAACCTGCCACAACGCCCGGCTATCTTTTGGTTGCAGCTGTCATTGTTTGGCAGGCCCAGGCTGGATTAGAACCCGCCAGCTCAGGTGTATGTGGCTGGTGCCTTAGCCGCTTGAGCCACAGGCACAGAGCCCCAGAGTGCTAGGATTACAGGCATGAGCCACCATGCCCGGCCAGTGCCGTTAGGTTACGTTTCCTGGACAGGATGATGACAATGCTCATCCTGAAAGGATACTCACTTTATTCGTTTCAACTTTGATGAAAATATTTACAATTTTGTGTGTGTCACAAAATATCATTCCCTGACCACCTACTTATGACATCCTCCATCAGCCCCTGACTATCCTGCTTTATTTTATTCACAGCCCCTGTTACTACTGGCAATCACAGTTCTACTTGTTAACTGTTTTCTTACTGGAGCAAAAGCTTCCCGAGAGCAGGAACTTGTCTGTCTTGTTCATCTTTACATCTTCAGAGCCCAGAACAGGGCCTGACATAAACACTCAAGAAATATGAATGGACTCAGTGCCTGTAGTACAGTGGTTACAGCACCAGCCACATACAACGAAGTTGGCGGGTTCAAACCCAGTCTGGGCCAGCTAAAACAATAACAACTGCAACAAAAAATAGCCGGGAGTTGTGGCGGGTGCCTGTAGTCCCAGCTACTTGGGAGGCTGAGGCAAGATAATTGGTTAAGCCCAAGAGTTGGAGGTTGCTGTGAGCTGACACCATAGCACTCTACTGAGGGTGACATAGTAAGATTCTGTCTCAAAAAAAAGAAAGAAGGAAGGAAGGAAGGAAGGAAGGAAGGAAGGAAGGAAGGAAGGAAGGAAGGAAGGAAGGAAGGGAGGGAAGGACAGACTGATGAACAGAAGCTGACTTATGTTTCATGCTACCTATCACTATTTCATGTACTTTTAGTAGTTCTGTGATATTCCTGAAAGGTAAACCTTTTTCCTCCTCTCTGGAAAAATGGGTCTCTCTGCTTCCTTCCTGATGTCTGCTTATGTGCCAGCCACCTGGTTCTCTGGGGGCTGATTCCCAGGAGAGTGGTTGATGAGGTTGGAGGGTCTGAGGCTTTGAGAGACTGCTTTGGGTCTTGCATGCTACACTCAGGAATGTTCACCTACTCTCCTGTAGGCAGAAAGGGGGCCATCAGAGGTCTTGCTGGGGACACCAGAATGTTGCTTCTCACCTCTGGTTTCTACAGTTGCATTGTTTTCTCTCTCCTGCTAATGCTAAATGGAGAGGTGGACTTACAGTCACTTCATGTTTCCAGGGAGTCCTGCTGACCACAAGAGGGCAGCAGTGGCTGGCCCCGCTCTGTTCCTTCTGAAGGGGGTGGGGTACCTGTCCCCCTGCCATACTGCAACAAAAAATAGCTGGGCGTTGTGGCGGGCACCTGTGGTCCTAGCTACTCAGGAGGCTGAGGCAAGTGAATTGCCTAAGCCCAAGAGGTGGAGGTTGCTGTGAGCTGCATCACAGCACTCTACCAAGGGTGACAAAGTGAGACTCTGTCTCTAAAAAAAAAAAAAAAAAAAATGGTGCAGAGAACTGCATCTGTATACCCATGATAATGATTTGTCAAATGTTTCCTAATCTTTCTCACATTCTGTGACTCTCTCTGCTTATCTTTTGAATGAACCCATGATGTCATATACAGGTCAGTATCTGAGGGTCATTGTCCCCCAAAAAATGAAAAGAAAAGAAAGGAAGAAGAGCTATTTGGGTCCCACTTAATGAAAAGGTTGAGAGGGAGATATTCATTTAATTGAGCCAGGTGGGAATGATGGCACCCACAGAAATGCACCACAGAATTGGACAGAATTTCAGATTTATTGGGTAAATGTCTGCTGGCACTGTGCTTGGCGCTAGGGCCCCAGGGGAACAGATGTAGTCCCCACCTTGAGTCACAGTCTCTCAGTGGGGGCCCCTGCACAGGTGTGTCCTGTGGGAGGCTGTGGAGCCAGGGCAGGGGCTGAGCCTAGGAAGACTGAGCCCCAAAGGACATGGATGCCAGGGGGCCATCAAGCTTTTTCTGTGTCTTCCCACAGGCTCTGTCATTAATTCAATGAAATTATGTCAAGCACTTATGTGCCCTGTCCTTTGATATCACCAGGGGTCCCAAGGTGAACAAGAGAGGTATGGTCCCTACGCTCATGGAGTTCACTGTCAGAGAGATAGATATGAAGTGCATAAATCATTAAACAGTGAGCAAACATGACCTGTACCCTGAAGTACCCGGAGGCTGGTGTGTGAACAACGTGGGAACCCAACTGAGTTGGTCAGGGGCAGCCCTGAGGAAATGATTTGTGAGTGGGGATCTGCGGCTGAGTGCGAGTGAGCCAGGAGAGTGGGGAGGAAGGTTCCAAGCAAAGGGAGTCATCAAGGTGAAGGCAGCAAGACAGAAAGGAGCTTGGTTTGAGAAACACTGGTGTAACCGGAGCTTAGAGAGGGAGGTGGATGTCTCTAAAGAGGCTGGGAAGGCCACAGGGACCCAGTTTTGCAGAGCCTTGGAAAACCTATTAAGGAATTTGGTCTTTGGCCAAAGAGCAAGGCAATGGTTGCTGTCATGTAGTGACACCAATCACATTTGCTCTCTGGCACCAGAATGGAACACTGGCTGCGTGCCAGGCAGGAGAGAGTGCAGGGAAAGGTTCTGGGAGTCTGAGGTATCTGTGGACATTTAAGGGCAGGTGTGAGGGCCGGGAGTGCCACTAGGTCTTGAGACTACAGTTTCTCCAAATTTAGATCAGATATTCTCTTCCAGGGGAGGGAAGTAAGGGACACTGGTAGAAGATGGGACCATCTCATAACTATAAGGCCTCACCTCTGTAGCCTTCCTGGCTTGTGCCTCTGCAGATTCTGTGAGCCCACAAAAGGAGGCAGGTGGGAATGAATTCCACATTCAAGATAGGGAAACTGAGGCCTAGAGAGGGGCAGTGACTTGCCCGAGGACACAGCAGAAATGCAGGTTGAGGCAGACAGGTCTCCAGCATCCCAGGCCCCGTCCTGGGCCTCTGTGCACCAGGCCTAGGCCTCAGTCCTTGCCACCTCCATCCTGGGCCTCCTCTCCATGCAGGGGCTCCAGGCAACCTGGATCCTTGGTCTCTTCCCCAGATGCCAGCTGCCCAGAGTCTTCTCCAGAGATTCCATTTGGGACACCTGCATCAGCCTCCATCTTCTCTTTCAGGTTCCTTTTAAAGAAGCCAACCTGAACAAAGACAAAAATTGCATGAGCAAAAAGTCCACAGGGCACTTTGGACTAGTGGACCCCAGGAAAATGTAAGAATGCTTTTTAAGTTAAGAAGTCAAAAATCTACAGAATTATAACTAATCCTTGTACTGTCTGAATAGGTGCTGAATAAAAATATCATTGTAAAAAAAAAAAAGTCAAAAGTGGCTCAGTGCCTGTAGCGAGGGTGCTGGCCACATATACCGGGGCTGGCAAATTCATACCTAGCCTGGGGCTGCTAAACAATATGACAACTACAACAAAAACATAACTGGGCGTTGTGGTGGTGCCTGTAGTCCCAGCTACTTGGGAGGCTGAGGCAAGAGAATTGCTTGAGCCCGAGTTTGAGGTTGCTGTGACACCATGGCACTCTACTGAGGGCGACATAGTGAGACTCTTGTCTCAAAAAAAAAAAAAAGAAGTCAAAAGTGCCATAGTCACATGGAGTCTGCTCAGATGATGGGGTGAGGGCATCTGCTATGCTTGGTTCTTGGCAGTATTTTCAAAAGCTTTAAGTTTAATAATTCATTCTTTGTCTCATTAAAATGTCATGTACCAATTTTTCAGGCAGGTAATTCAACAGTATCTGATAATATTAAGACTAAAGAGGAAAAGCTGGTGCTTATAGAGTGCACAATAGGTGCCATGTCCTCTTCATTAGATGCTCAAAGCATAGATAGTCGGGTGGCACCTGTGGCTCAAAGGCGTCGGGTGCCGGCCCCATATGCCGGAGATGGCAGGTTGAAACCCAGCCCTGGCCAAAAACTAAAAAACAAACAAACAAACAAAATAACCCAAACCCATAGTCTTCTGCCCAGCAATTCCATATCTAGGAATTAATTCCAAAGAATATTTGGACAAGTGTGCAGAGATTTAGGTAACAAGAGTCTTTTTAAAAAATCAAATTGTTTGAAATGGATGTACCTCAGAACCAATTTGAATGTTCTGCAAGAGGGAACTTGAATGAAAGATGGAGCACCCAGACAGCAGGAAACTAGCCAAGTCAAAGAGAAAGAGGTAGAGCTTATACAGACAGATATTAAGATACAGTATCAATAGGCCTAGTGCAGCGGCTCACACTTGTAATCTTAGTCCTCTGGGAGGCCAAGGCTGGAGGATGGCTTAAACTCAGGAGCTTAAGACCAGCTTGAGCAAGAGTGGGGGCCCATCTCTATTAAAGATAGAAAAATTAACTAGGCATTGTGGCGGGCACCTGTAGTCCCAGATACTCAGGAGGCTGAGGCAGGAGGATCACTTGAACCCAGTGGTTTGAAGTTGCTGTGAGCTAGGCTGAGGCCATGGCCCTCTAGCATGGGTGACAGAGTGAGACTCTGTCTATAAAGAAAAAAAAAATAATAATAATAAAAAAAAATAGTCTCAAGTGTACAAGTTTCCCAACAGGGCATATATAGTATTATCCCATTTATATTTTCTACATGTAAACACATAAACTCTCTTTCTCTTTCTCTCTTGCTCACATGTATACGTATATGTTAACCAAATTAGAACCTGGAAGAATATGAACAAAATGATTGTTAATGACAACTCTCTGGGGGGGGGGGCAATAAAGAGAAACTGTGATTTTCTACATTCTTTTTTTTTTTTTTTTGAGACAGAGTCTTACTTTATTGCCCTCGGTAGAGTGCTGTGGCATTACAGCTCACAGGAACCTCCAGCTCTTGGGCTTAGGCAATTCTCTTGCCTTAGCCTCCTGAGCAGCTGGGACTACAGGCACCCACCACGACGCCTGGATGCTTTTGTTGTCATTGTTGTTGTTGTTGCAGTTTGGCTGGGGCCGGGTTCAAACCTGCCACCCTCGGTATATGGGGCCGGCGCCCAACCCACGGAGCCACAACGCCACCCTGATTTTCTATATTCTTTCTCTCTCTCTCTTTTTTTTTTTTTTTTCCCCACTGTGGCCCAAGCTGAAGCACTTTGGTGTGATGACAGCTTAGTGTAGCTTTGAACTCCAAAGGTCAAGAGATCCTCCCGCCTCAGCCTCCCAAGTAGGTAGGACTACAGGCTGAAGCCACTATGCTTGGCTAATTTGTTTAAAAAGTTCCCATAGAGACAGGGTCTCACTATGTTGCTCAGTCTGGTCTTGACCTGGTAGTCTCATGTGAACCTCCTGCCTCAGCCTCCCAAACTGTTGGATTATAAGCATAAGCCACCACATCCAACCTATGTTCTCTTTTCTGTAATATTTGATTTTTAAAAAAAATATGAAATATCTGCCTTCTGATATTCTTCGTCTGTCATTTCTACTCATCCTTCAAATCCTAGCTCAAATATCACCTTTCTTGGAAGGCCTGCCTAAGCCCCCACAGCGTACATTAGGTCTGTTTTAGGCTCCAGAGGATACAGTCCTGGCTGTAGTTCTCATCATGCTTGTCACTGACTATCTCCCCCATTAGAATGTGAGGTGCACAAAGGCAGGAACCACGCTTGTGGCATATACCTCTGTATCCTGGTGCCTGGTACGGTGCCCAGCCCCCAGGAGGCCCTCGATATGTGGGTGCTTCCCTCTCCCTCCTCTCCTGGATTCCTAGTCCTGGTCCTGCCAGTGCTGGGCTATGTGATGGGGGGGAAGTGTCACTTGCTCTGTGGGCCTCAGCAGCCTTCTCTGTAGCAGGAGGGAGTAGGTGAACCCCCCATACCCCCAGCTATAATGCTCCCTGGTCTTAGTGTGCCCTCCTTGGCTCCTGCAACTCCTCTTCACCAGCCTGGCGGTCCTAGCAATGCCCGTTACTCCCAGGCACTCCCACCTTATACAGTGCTATAAAAATCAGCAGCAGCAACAGCAGCCCCCCGACGCCGCTTAGCACGTAGAGATACAGCATGTCCTTCTCGTACATGATGTCAACCTTCATGGTGACCTGGGGGAGGAGAGGAGGAGGAAAGTACTGGGAAGAGGTCTTTCCCAGCCCTGAAGTCCTTGTGGCCCATCCCAGACCTTCTCCTGCCAACATGTTATCCACTGCAGTTTACTGCAGTGACTTGGTCAACATGGACCATGGCCTACCCTAGGGCTTAAGTGGCTTCCCATGAGCCCCAGGATAAAATGCCAGAATCTCAGCTCAGCATTCAAAGCCTTCTAGAATTTGGCTGCTGCTTATTTTTTAGATTCGTCTTCCCTTCTCATGCTCTGCTTGCCCATGACATTGAACTTCCTGTTCTTTGAAACTGCCCTGTCCCCTTGGGCAGTGGTGGCCCCTGTACCTGTTGCTTTGTGCTTAAAGAGCTCTGTCTTCATCTTCTCACTATCAGATTGGTAGCCCTTTACTAACCTACCATCAGATTGATCTTTACTCAACACATAAGCGAGCACATCTCAGATCATCTTGTGGTCAGCCACTTGCTGACCAGTGGTGGTGGGAACTTCCCCAAGACTGGCTCTGGCTGTGGGCAAGTTGTGACTTGTGTGGAGCCCTGACCTTTCCTAGAGGCTCTCGAGGCTCTCCCACCTCTAGCTAGGCCCTGGGGCTTCTGAGGAGGGAGCGATACCTGGGCCACGGAGGTGTTGCTGCCATAGAGGTGGAAATGCTTGCTGCTGTTGAAGGAGATGGAGAGGGAGCTGCAGAGGCTGAGCATGGAGGCGGCCTGGGGAGGGGTAGGCAGACATCAGGCCCAGGCCTTCATACCATGGGAGGTGGAGAGGCACAGGGACCCTGGAGGGCGCCCACCTCTACTCAGCTCTCTATTGTGGCATTCTTGTTGTTGTTGTTTTTTTTTTTTGAGACAGAGACTCAAGCTATCGCCCTGGGTAAAGTGCCATGGTGTCATAACTCACAGCAACCTCCAACTCAGGCTCAAGCGATCCTCTTGCCTCAGTTTTTCTATCTTTAGTAGAGACGGGGTCTTGCTTTTGCTCAGGCTGGTCTTGAACTCATGAGCTCAAGCAATCCACTCAACTTGGCCTCCCAGAGCGCAAGGATTACAGGCGTAAGCCACCACGCCCAGCCTACTGTGGCATTCTAATGTCACTCCCCATTGTTAGAAGGAAAGTTTTCCTATAAAGAATATAGAAGAAGCATCTGTAGGCCCACGAAAACAACACTGCAAATTTTAAACAAATCATGATGCCCTTTCACCCATAGCTGTGTAAAACACACAGAGGGGTTTTCTCATTTTTTCACAGAGTAAAAAAATGGAAGAAGACTGTCTGGTAGAGAGCACATCCACCTCTACCCCCAGACACCTGGCCCCACAACTACACCATGTCTGTCACAAGCAGGGGCTACCTCGATCTCCCCCACCAGCTCCACCGTCCCAATCAGTTGGATGAGGATTTCCTGCTTGAAGACAACTGGGCAGCGGAACTCGGCTCCAGGGTGACAAGGCTGATGGGGATAAGGAATTTTGGGCTCAGGGAAGCCTATTTGTCCCCTGTATGCTGCCCGCCCCAGCCAGTCTCTCAGCTTATGCGCCTATACCTCAGCCTCACTGGGAAGCCTCTTCAGGTCCTCACGATGGCAGAGGACAGGAGGGTCCTAGGAACAAGGGGTTGGGTCCTCAGTTAGTCACAGCCACCCCTCAGCCCAGATAAGAGCCTGGGATCCCAGTTCTCCTCCCTTCTCTTCTGGGAGAATTCAAACATCACCGAGCCCAACATTCTCACCCTTCCCCACACATCAGCCCTGCCCTCTGCACCCCTGGACATGCTCATCCCACAGGCCTGAGCAGCCTCTCCATCACCTGGGCAGCACTTACCATCTGCACCCTCCACTTGTGCATAATGAGCCCCTCACTGGGAGGTTGTGGTACACCAACCAAGGCCTCCAGGGTGGGCATGTTATGGTCATAGTTGGAAGGCAGAATCCTCACCTGGCACAGAGGACAAGGGACTAGAGGGCCCTGAAGGCCAGCTACCCCAACTGCCACCCCAGATCCTGTGTGACCTCACATGCCTCTTCCAGTCATCATTAGCTGAGTCCTAAGGTCCACTATTTGTTAGGCTGTGTGTAATGACTGACCACCCCAGTTGCTCAAACCCTCACAGGTCCTCAAGGCCTTGAGGTGCTCTTCCCTACTTTCTCCACACAGCAAACCCTGATATATCCTGCGAGGTCCTGCTCCAGTATCATCTCAGAAGGTTTGGCTGACTCTCCAAGGACAAGTCGGCTCCTCATCCTCCTGTATTTGCACAACACCCTGTATATCCTTGGCAGGATGGCCAAGTATCTGCTTGTGTGTCTGTATCTCCACTAGACTATGAGCTTCTGAGGACAGGGACTCTGTCTTATCTCACCTCCAATCCCCTATTGCCTGACATAATACTTAGCACATGATAAGCCTCCAAAAAGGTAGGTTTTTGAATGAGTGAATGTATTTAACAAGAACAGATGCAAAAATTATTTGCATAATGCAGGTTGGGAAAGACTCATTTTGGCAACTACATTGAGTTAAGAAACATTTCCTGAATACCTTTTATATAAAAAGAGACCCAGACATGTATAAGACAAAAAAGTGGCACCAATAATGTCTCAGGGAGGTCAGGCAAGGAAATGTAGATCTGATTTGAGGGATATACTGTTTATTTATTCCACAAACATTTGTGGACACTTAAAATATCTGTTAAAGTAAAAAGGCCTAATGTCAGAGGCAGCATTTGAATTTAACTTGTGAAATAAAGAATTTTGGCCAGTGAAGGTGGGAGAGGGCATTTGGAAAGAGAAGATGCAGGGAATTGGGACAGCACCAGGTGAGTGTGATGTGGCTGGAGGGTGGGATACCTGGAAAGGAGACAAGGCTGGAAAGGAAGCTTGGAACCAGACTGTGGGGGCCCAGAAGGCCTTAGAGTGAGAAGTCAGGGCATCAGTGGCCAGACAATGGGGAGCCATGGAAGGTAGCTGAGGAAGGCAGTGGCCCCAGGGAGGTCCATTCACTGCAATCATGGAATGAAAGAGGATAAGAAAGGTGGATCATGGTCTAAGATGGGAGCCTGTCTCAACATTCCAGTTGCAAAAAAGTAGTAGACTGTGTCTGAGTAGTAGCAGGAGCCTAAGAGAGAATGGGATGCAGACAACAGGACGTGGGGAGGCAGCTAGCAGGCAGGAGGAAGGAGAAATTCATCCCTAGCAAAGTATCTAACCTAGGAGAGTAGCTCGAGCAAAAGTTTTTTTTTGTTGTTGTTTGTTTTGTTTTGAGAGAGAGAGTTTCATTATGTCGCCCTCGGTAGAGTGCTGTGGCATCACAGCTCACAGCAACGTCAAACTCTTGGACTTAAGTGATTGTCTTGCCTCAGCCTTCCAAGTAGCTTGGATTACAGGTGCCCAACACAACACCTGGCTATTTTTCTTTCTTTCTTTTTTTTTTTTTTGCAGTTTTTGGCCGGGGCTGGGTTTGAACCTGCCACCTCCAGTATATGGGGCCAGCGCCCTACTCCTTTGAGCCACAGGTGCTGCCCAACAACTGGCTGTTTTTGTTGTTATAATTGTCATTGTTGTTTGGCAGGCCCGGGCCGGGTTCGAACCCACCAACCCTGGTGTTATGTGGCTAGCACTCTAACCACTAAGCTACAGGCGCCAAACCTCAAGCAAAGGTTCTTGAGGAAAAGATGATAGGGAAACAAACCAACAAAGGACTTGAAGGAAGTCAGAAGAGAAGTGGCTTAGGGAAGATGACAAATTTGGTTTAGAATATATTGAAACCAAAGTTTTGAGAGGAGTAATTGTACTCTTAGTTACACTATACTACACTAAACTGTGCTGAGCTATACTATATGGTACTATACTATAGTTATCTTCCAAAGTGAAGTGAAAATGCTCTTATATTTGGTCAATGCCCACTCCTCCCTCAGAGGTTCCCTCTAGGGAAACCTCAGACCCAGGGGACAGCCTGTGTGACACTACAGAGAAAGCCTCCCCAACTAGGTGGAGCGCTGGACCTGTTGGCCATGAGGACCATGTCTATTTGGCATCTGCATCCTCAGTCCTTAGAACAGGCTGAATGAACGTGTGGCCAAAAAGGACCTTTCACACTGGAGTTCATACCTGGTAGATGTGCTTGACTTCCTGGATCTTGGGCCCTTTGGGGGTGAAACTGATATAGAGTGTGGAATTTTTGTGGCTGTGGAGAGAGAAGAGCAGAGATGGAAGGTCGAAGAGAAGCATCCTTGACTCCAGGGAGCCCTGGGTTGCCAGCCACTGTTTGAGGGACCAAACGGGCATGGTCTCATTCAATCCTTATAACAACCTTATGTTTCCCTGGGAAACTAAGGCTCCTGGAAGGGGTTAGCCTCTTGCCCAAAGCCCCACAGTAGAAGGACAGGACTAGAGCCAAGAGTGATGTCCCTTGGTGGCTGTTTCCCACTATGTGCCACCTCACCAGAGTCTGCACTGTCCGCTGGGCCTAGTTCATCTCCTAGATAACCACATTAGCCAATGGCTAACCCTCTGCTTCCTCTTCTGCTTTCATGTTCAAAACTACTGGAGACCTGGGCTCAGACACTATCCTTGTCCTTAATTCACTGAGCCAATTTGAAAAAGTCACTCTATTTTCTAGTTTTTTCTCCCTACAAACAAGATAACTCAACTAGCAATCCCTATGGGTCCTTCCTACCACATGTCCTGAGATTCACTGACTGTGTGAGTTTGGTCTTTCCAACTTGACCGTAAGCTCTCCAAGAGCAAGAGCCATTGTGATGAATTTTCTCCTATCTCTTCTAGCATTTCTGGCCCCGGTCGAGAGTTTGGAGGCAGCGCCTGTGGCTCAGTGAGTAGGGCACCGGGCCCACATACTGAGGGTGGCGGGTTCGAACCCAGCCCCTGCCAAAGTGCAACAACAAAAAAATAATTTGGCTGGGGCTTTGGAGTCAGTTGGCTTGAGCACTTGTAGCTGTATGACCTTGGGCAAGTATCTGTCTTTTCTGAGCTTCAGTTTGTTCCTTAGTGAAATGAGAGAGGCACAGCTGCCTCAGAGAGGTGTCAAAGGCTCCAGGGAAAGCCAGTATCTGGGCAGTGCAGTTGTCCCAGCATCTGACATCAAGGCCAGTATCTAATGAGCCTTTCCTTACATCAGTGACTGGCTCAGAGCTCTTAAAGGGCCCTCACTCTTTGAAGTGTTGAAAACTGCAGGGGTTGTGGCTGGAATCAGTTCTAATTACCCGTGTGTGTGTGTGTGTGTGTGTGTGTGTGTGTGTGTGTGTGTGTGTGTGACTAGGAAAGGGAGGAGGCTCAGAAGGAGAGCCCTGGGAGATAAGGAGAGGCCCTGGGTGAGAGGCAGAAGAGGGAGCAGAGGGGTTTGCCATCAGCTAGGGAGGACTCACTCCTCGATGAGGATGTTGACAGGGTACAGGACTGGGATGCTGATAGTGGCTGAGTTGTCCTTCAGAAGGTCTGAGTCCTCATTGTCACTGCATTGGGGCAAGGTAGAGGGCAGTGTCAGGAGGTGGGCTTGGCCAGGTCTGCGTGGCAGGCTGATACAGGGCAGGGATGCTGGTGAGACCTGCCTGAGCCCTGCTCACCAGTTCACAGTGGCATGTAGCATGACCAAGTCCCCCCAGGAACTGTTCAGCAGCGTGTTAAACATCACCTGGATAACAACCTGGAAGAGAAGGAGAAGGGAATGAAGATGAGAGCTCAGGGACAGCCTCAGCACCCCACTAAATCCCCATAATCTCAGGGGCCCTTATCAAGTGCTCCCTACACTGCAAGCACTGGGCTAGATGTGTATTCTCCTTGTACAGATGAGGAAACTGAGGCTCCAAAAGGTTAATTCATGTGTATAAGGACACATATGAATAACCTAATTCCAGACTCTCAAACGTGACACAAAACAGCCCGGCATCCATTTCCCTCTCTTTTTTTTTTTTTTTTTTTTTTTTTTGCAGTTTTTGGCCAGGCTGGGTTTGAACCCACCACCTCTGGCATATGGGGCTGGTGCCCTTCTCCATTGAGCCACAGGCGCCACCCCATTTCCCTCTCTTGACAATCACCTGCTCCCTTCCCCAGAGCCAAGAGTTCCCTTCCCTCCATCTGACACACTCACCGAGCTGCCTGCTTTGAAGATGGGAGAGCTCACATTGCAAGAGAGCTTCTTGGACAGATTCTTGGACTCCTCGGGATGTTCCTCACAGACTACAGGTATCTGGCTGTGAGGCTGGGAGTGGGAGGACAGAGAACAGGCTCATTGTTGGGCAAGGCCAAGGGTTTCTCCAGGGGCTGTTACTCTTCAGGGCCCACCTCCTCCAGGGCTCTGTCCCTACCACAGCTTGATCTCAGACTCAAGGCCAAAGAATCAGGGATGCAAATAGAGGTTTAGTACAAAGATGGTCACTGCAACACCACTAATAATAGTAAAAAAACTAAAGTGGTCAAACAGTTCAAAGAGATAGGAAGGTTTAGTAAATCGTACAATCAAAGGAAAGAACACTGTGAAGTCTTAAATATGTGCTGTAAAATAAAATAACATGGTTCAGTGCTATGAAATAAATATTATTCAACTTTAAAAAGAAAGAAAATTCATACACACACAACCACATGAATGAACCTCAAAAACATTGTGCTATATGAAATAAGCCAGACATAAACAACAAATATTACATGAGATATCTAGAATGGGCAAATTCAGAGACATAGAAAGTAGCTTAGAGGTTACCAGGAGTGGAGGGGGTGGGGAATGGGGGGAAACTACTTAATGGGTACGTAGCTTCTGTTTGAGATGATGGAAAAGTTCTAGAAATAGATAGCGATGATGGTCGTACAACACTGTGAATATCTTCAATGCCACTGAAATGTAAGCTTAAGAATGATGAAAATGGGCTGGTCAAGGTGGCTCATACCTGTAATCCTAGCACTCTGGGAGGTTGAGGCAGTGGATTGCTTGAGTTTAGGAGTTCAAGACCAGACTGAACAAGGCCCTGTCTCTACTAAAAATAGAAAATAAAAAAATTTCTGGGCATGGTGGTCCATGCCTGTTGTCCCAGCTTCTTGGGAGGCTGAGGCAGAATTGCTTGAGCCCAGAAGTTTGAGGTTGCTGTGAACTATGACACCATGGCACTCTAGCCTGGGTCAACAGAGTGAGCCTCTCTCAAAAGGAAAAAAAAGATGATGAAAATGGTAACTTTATATTACATATATTTTTACCACACAAAAATATTTGTCAGGAAAAATAACCACACAGAGAGCAAAATGCCAAATACCTAAAATGAATGTAGAATACATAATTTAATGTGTATAAAAAAACAGATAATATAAATCTATATAACTATAAATACAGAAAATAAAGTAGGGTAAATACCATGAAGTTCAAAGTAGCAATTGCTTTGTTGTGGTCAGGGCTTTAAGAGAAATAAAAAGTAGTAATTGCTGAGTTGAAGAAGTATGGGTGACTGTCTTCTTTAAACTCCTCTGTAATTTCCAAGATTCTGTGGTAATCACGTATTACCTTTATAATGCTAACTTTACAACAGAAATTATTTCACACAGCTCAGGCCATCCCTCAGAAACTCTGGTCACCTCTTGAAGGAGGTAATCCATCTCACTCCTCATGCACATCTGTGTTGCCAAGTGCGCCCAAGCCTCTTCCACATACTCGCTCCATTTCACAGAACTCTTACACTAAGCTGGTAAGTGTCCCAAGCCTCACTATTTGGTTGTAGAATCTGAGACCCAAAGAAGGTGAACCTTATACCTCAGATCATATAGTTTGAGGGTGACCATCAGGCTGAGAACCCAGGTGTGACCCTCAGACCCCTGCTGGTCTGCTGTTGCCCATGTGTTCTGGCTGTCCTTGCCACCTGGGGCTCAGAGAAGGGAGCTGGAGCCAGAGAAACAGCACCCTACAGGCGCCCCACCTTCCTGCTCACCTTGAGCATCTCTACTTTGCGGAAGGAGAGTCCCTCAGGGAAGACCAGGTCTAGCTGGACCCAGTAAGCATCTTCTGCCAAGTTACTCAGTGTCAGTGCCACAGAGAGGCTGGCAGAAGGGGTCAGACGCAGGGCTCTGGATCTGAGGGGAAGATGGGGGAAAGTTATGAGGCTGAGATGAAGGAAGCAAGATCACAGTGAGGAATTTCCAAACTGAGGCATCTGGTAGGCCAGAAAAAATATGCTCAGGCTTTAAGTTTTGGACTCCCCTTTTCTCAGAAAAGGAAACTAAGGCCCTGAGAGGGAAGTGGTGTCCCCAGATGACACAGCTGCTGAGTGGAGAGGTCTTTTTACTTCAAGCCCTTGGGGTGACACCTTACAGACCCGGCAGGGGAGAAGGACAGCTGCAGGTTTGTCTCACACTTCTTGTCCTCCCCACAGTTCTTCTCAAAAGGGATCTGAAAGGCCAAGAAGAAAGGACCAGGAGGCTGGGTCTCCAAACAGAAAGGGGCCGGACCCCAGGTCACTCTGCCGACCCCTCCTCTCTCTTACCTCTCTGGTCTCTGAGTGTGGTAAGGGTCTCAGGATGGGCTGTATGTCCTTCACCTGCTGAGCACAGAGGAGTGGGGAGGGAGAGATCAATTGAGGCAATAGAACGCATAAAGGAGACTTGGGGGAGGGGCTGCCTTCTTAGAGCTACCTCTTCTCTGCCCCAACCCAGGGCCACCTGTGCAGCTCTGCTGTGGGGCAAATCCTTGACAGGAAGCTGAAGCTCAGTTGCCCCATTCCTTCCATGACAGTGCAGTCATCTGCCTGTGAATAGCTCTTTCACTGTGGTTTTCCTCTGTGAATCCCACTTCCTCCTAGAACAGCTCTCTGCCTTTTATCAGATCAAGGCCAATTTTATTTTTTTTTTTATTTATTTTTTTTTTTTAAGAGATGGTCTTGCTCTGTCACCCAGGTTGGAGTGCAATGGCATCAGCCTAGCTCACTGCAACCTCAAACTCTTAGGCTCAAGCCATCTTCCTGCCTCAGCTTCCCAAGTAGTTGGGTACCAACTATCATGCCCAGTTAATTTTTTCTGGTTTTTTTTTTTTTTTTTTTGAAGATACAGGGGTCTTGATATGTTACCAAGGCTAGTCTCAAACTCCTGGCCTCAAGCTTTCCTTCTGCCTCAGCCTGCCAAAGCATTGGGATTACAGGTATCAACCACCACTCCTGATCCTCAAGGCCAATTTTTTCAACATTTCCTAAGCTCCTTCTCTGGGCCAGGCCCCATGCTGGCCACTGGATACAACAGAGAACAAAACAGAAGGGCTGCTTGCCCTCGTGTTCTGGTGAAAGAGGAAACTCAGCATTTTCAATAGAATGGGTCAAGTGTCATGATGGGACAAGGACGGGCTATCTCCAGAGTGTGTAGAAAAGACTTTTATCCCAGACTTGGGGATCAAAACAAGCCTGAGCAAGAGTGAGACACCATCTCTACTAAAAATAGAAGAACAAGCCAGGCATTGTGGTGGACGCCTGTTGTTCCAGCTCCTGGAAAGGCTGAGGCAAGAGGATCCGGTTGAGCCCAGGAGTTTGAGGTTGCTGTGAGCTAAGATTCCATAGCACTCTATTTAGGGGGTCAGAGTGAGACTCTGTCTCAAAAACAAACAAACAAAAAAAAAAAAAAAAAAAAAAAAGAGGAGGAGGAGGGAGGTAGAGGAAGAAGGAAGTCTATATAAAAGTCCAGAGGCAAGAGAGTGATTGTGCCTGGCACAAGGAGCAAGAAGATGTGCCCCCTGGCGGGAGCACCATGCATTAGAAGAGGCAGAAATAGAAGCAGGATCCAGATGCCACTGAGCCTTACATGCACTTCTAGATGGCTAGGAATTAATGGTTAGGGTAATAGGGCCCTGGAAGGATTTTATGGGTTATCAGCTACATGCTCTAGAAAGACTCTGATCACCTGCCAAACAGCCTCCATACTCTGATTTTTTTTTTTTTTTTTTCAGTTTTTGGCCAGGGCCTGGGTTTGAACCCACCACCTCTGGCATATGGGGCTGGTGCCCTACTCCTTGAACCACAGGCGCCGCCCTCCATACTCTGCTTTAACGGGCTGAAGTCCTCGTGGCCTCTGCTGACCAAATTCAACATTCATACACAGATTTCCACCACCCTTCAGATCATGGCCAAACTCAAATGGGTGTCCAGAGCCTCCATCTTGCTAAGCCTTCCAGAAGCTAAGCCCATCTCTTCATTTCCCTTGAATTTACCACCACACCTTTCCTCCTCTGTCTACCTTCCAAAAGTCTACTCATTTTGCAAGATCCAGAACCAGTGACATCTCCCTCAGAAAGTCTTTTTTTTTTTTTTTTTTTTGAGACAGAGTCTCTCACTTTGTTGCTCTGGGTAGAATGCTGTGGCATCACAGCTCACAGCAACCTCAAACTCTTGGGCTTAGGCAATTCTCTTGCCTCACCTTCCCAAGTGGCTGGGACCACAGATAGGCATACACCACAACGCCTGGCTATTTTTTAGAGAAAAGATCTTTCTCTGGCTCAGGTTGGTCTCGAACTCGTGAGCTTAGGCAATCCACCTGCCTTGGCCTCCCAGAGTGCTGGGATTACAGGCATGAGCCACCTCACCTGGCTTTCAGAAATTCATTTTTTACAATAGTGATCTTGGGTCTCTTTTCCTCTGAGTATCTACACCACATAGTCTGGCATTTAATCAGTGCCCACAGCAGAGACATGTTCTTCCTCACCTTCTGCCTTTCAGACTGTTTATCTGGTGGCATGGCCATGTGGATAGATTACTTTCTCAGCTTATTTTATAAATAGATGTGACCACATGACTAAGTTCTGACCAATGACATGTAAGTGAAAGTGTTATGTGTTGTTTTTTTGAGACAGAGTCTCACTATGTCATCCTCAGTAGAGTGCTATGGTATCACAGCTCACAGCAACCTCCAACTCTTGCAATTCTTGCAACTCTTAAGCAATGCTCTTGCCTCAGCTTCCCAAGTAGCTGGGACTACAGGTGCCCGCCACAACACCCAGCTATTTTTTGTTGTAGAGGGTTAGCTGGCCTGGGCCAGGTTTGAACTTGCCAGCCACCCTTGGTGTATGTGGCTGGCAATGTAACCACTGTGCTATGGGCGCCGAGCCTGTTATGTGGATTTTTAGAAAATATTCTCTAAGGGAGAGAATATGTGCTCTTATCCTTGGCCATCATGCAGACATGTGGTTAGAGCTTGAGCAGCCAACTGTGACCACAAGAAGGTATGCAGAGGATGGAGAAGAAGCAAAATTACTGCCTGGTTAAGCAAACTGTGGCCAGAAGGCCAAATCCACCCCCAAGGATACCTATTATATAAAGGTCTATTGGAGCACAGCCACACCCATGTCTTTATCTATCATCTTTGGCTGCTGTGATGTGACAACAGCAAAGTTGAGTAGCTGCAACCATATGGCCTGCAAAACCAAAAATATTTACTACCTGATCCTTTCCAGATAGTTTGCCAACCCCTAATTTAGAGGCACAGATCTACCACACCAACTCCAACCTGCATTTTATAGGAGAAAAAAAGACCTTTCTTGTTTTTAGACTACTTTTAATTTGTGTCTCTGTTGTTAGTAACTGAGTTAATCTAACTGGTACTTTGTCTTTGCCTAAAATGACTCATAATCCCCGAATGTAGTAAGTCCAAAGCTGAACTCACCAGCTCCCCTACCTAAGGAGTCTGTTTCCCCTCTAGTGTTCCCTGTGGGGGGGAGCAACTCTACCATCTACCCAGAGCCAAGTAGAAATGGTGTCATCTCCCTATGCCTGAACATCTTGGCAATTCTGCCTCTTCAATCTCTCCTTAATGTGCCCACCACCTCCACTCCCACAGACACTACCTTGGTTCAGGCTTTACCATCCCTCAATGGTAATGTTTTAATGGACCATTAAAACAGCCTCCCAGCCCTCAGGCTTGCCTCCTTGCAATGCAGCCTCCACAACACTGCTGGAATTAGCTTCCTAAGATACATATGTGAGACTAGAGATGTCTACTCCCCACTCCCAGCTCCTCCACATGCCTGGTCCCACTCCAAGGCTGGCAGTGGGCATCTGACCCATGCCTAGGCTCAGGGGTTGGTTTAGGGGTGTGCATGTGGCCCAGGTCATGACAACAAAAAGGAGGCATACCAAGTGATGAAAATAATAGACGATCCTAACAAGAGGATAGTAAGCCATGATATGAAAAATAAAAACACATTTCTGATTGCCTCGTTTGGGTTCCTGGATGCAGACATATGTGAAACCAGGCTCCTCCCTTAGTTTCTCCAGAATTAACAGATGCCTTTTTTGTTTACATCAGGTTTGAGTTGGGCTTTGGAAACTTTTGATCAAAAAAAGGCCATCATAGATAATAATTCTTTCCTCTGCATAAAAATCCTTTAATGGCTTCCTCAGTGCCATCAGGGAAAAGACTGACAAACCCCTTAGTTCACTTGAAAAGGCTGCTCAAAAGCAACCCACCCTCTTGGTGCACTTGATGTTTAAAAGAAAAAAGAGAAAAAAAAGAATAAAAGAAAAAAGAGCAAGGGCCTGGTGGCTCACACCTGTAATCCTAGCACTCTGGGAGGCCAAGGCAGGTGGACTGCCTGAGCTCAGGAGTTCGAGACCAGCCTGAGAAAAAGTGAGATCCTGTCTCTACTAAAAACAGAAAACTTAGCTGGGTGTTGTGGCTGGTGTCTGTAGTCCCAGCTACTTGTGAGACTGAGGCAAGAAGATTGCTTGAGCCCAAGAGTTTGAGGTTGCTGTGAGCTATGACATCGTGGCATTCTACCCAGGGTGACTAAAAAAAAAAAAAAGAATAGCCAGCTTCTCTGGGCTCATTCATTCTCTCTTTCTCTGTCTCTCTCTCTCTCTCTCTGCTCCCATTACTCTGCCATCTCTCTCTGATCTCTGTTCTATCTTTACATCTATATTCACGTGATGCCTTCTTTCCGAATGCCCATAGGGTCATGTCTATGGGAGGGTTCTTCTTATCTCCTTAGCTTTGGAGTCGATTGTTGCCACCCTTTCTCTAACTTTACCACAGCGTCATCACAGCACATTGTAATTATAGACTTCTCTGACTTCTCCCATAGCAGATGGAACTCCTTAAGGGCAGGTACAGTATTTTATTTACTTCAGTGGAGCCAGTGCTCAGAATGGGGCTTAGCACAGAGCAAGTACCCAATTGACTTTCCTCAAGCTCATTCTGAGCATTTCGTGGGCAAAGCCTTTATTTTTATTAATTTTTTATTTTTTTGAGACAGGGTTTTACTTTAACATTCTTGATAAAGTGCCATGGTGTCACAGTCCACAGCAAACTCAAACTCTTGGGCTCAAGCAATTCTCTTGCCTCAGCCTCCCAAGTAGCTGGGACTACAGGCAACCACTACAATGTCTGGCTATTCTTTTTTTTTTTTTTGAGACAGGTCTCATTCTTGCCCAGGCTGGTCTCAAACTCCTGAGCTCAAGCAATCCACCTGCCTCAGCCTCACAGAGTGCTTGGATTATAGGCATGAGACACCCTGCCCGGCACCAGGGGCTTTAATTTCATAAGCACACCATTGTTATCTGAGAAGGGTGGGCATGAGTGGGTGGCATGTACCTGCCACCAAAAGCCATAAGAAAGAATATACTTGACAGTTATTGTGCAGGAATGAGAAGCCTCCAGCTCTGAGAGTGGCCTCACAAACTGGGACTTACTTTAATAGATGGGGAAACAATCTCAGAGAGTCCTAGAGAATCTGCTCATGTTTGTGTCAGGAAAAAATGCACATCTTTAGGTTCCAGGCCCAGGTTCTTTCTACCAGACCCTGTTGCCTTTGAATAAGACAAACCACAAGCTGAGCATCAGGATTTTAGAAAAAAGAGATCAGGCTTTTGGCCCTGGAAGGAGAGTGATCTGATAGACTAGGGTAGATATTATTTTCTCCCTTCTTTTATATCATAACAGTCTCACAGGGTGGTGCACTGTGGCTCACATGTGTAATCCTAGCACTCTGGGAGGTGGAGGTGGGAGGATGCCTTGAGCTTTGGAAAATAGCCTGAGCAAAGAGCAAGACCCTAAAAATCAATGGCTGGGCGCAGTGGCTCATATCTGTAATCCTAGCCCTCTGGGAGGCCAAGGCTGGAGGATGGCTTGAACTCAGGGGTTTGAGACCAGCCTGAGCAAGATTGAGACCCCTGTCTGTACTAAAAACAGAAAAACTGGGCTCAGCGCCTGTAGCTCCAGTGGCTAAGGTGCCAGTCACATATACCAGAGCTGGCAGGTTCGAATCAGGACTGGGCCTGCCAAACAATGACAACTACAACCAAAAAATAGCCAGGCGTTTGGTGGGCACGTATAGTCCCAGCTATTCAGGAGGCTGAGGCAAGAGAATTGCCTAAGCCCAAGAGCTAGAGGTTGCTGTGAGCTGTGACACCACAGCACTCTACCAAGGGCAATGAAGTGAAATTTCGTCTCTAAAAAAAAAAAAAAAGAAAGAAAGAAAGAAAAATTAGCTGGACTTCATGGTAGGTGCCCATAGTCCCAGCTTCTAGGGATGCTGAGGCAACAGGATTGCTTAAGCCCAAAAGATTGAGGTTGCTGTGAGCTATGAGGATGCCATAGTACTCTACCCAGGGCAACAGAGTGAGACCCTATCTTGATTGATTGATAGATAGATAGACAGATACAGATAAATAAATAAATGAAAAATTAGTGGGTGTTGAGGTGGGTGCCTATATTCCCAGATACTCAGGAGGCTGGGGCAAGAGGATCACTTGAGCTCAGGAGTATGAGGTTGCTGTGAGCTATGATGACGCTACTGTACTCTATCCTGGGCAACAGAGCGAGACTCTGTCTCACAAAAACAAAAGAAGTCTCTTTCTCCTCCCCTCTCTTGTTTTTTCCTTTCTCTCCTCTGCCAGGTCCTGTAATTTTCCTCTCCTTCCCCAGCCTCTGCCCTCTTCACCTATCCCTTCCCTCTCCTCTTCCAAAAAGTGAAAAAAAAAAAAAAAAAAAAGGAAAAAACAAAAATAAAAAAAAAACAGAACCAAAATGTGGTTTTGAGGGAACTAACTGTCCTCAACTGAATACATGTGAGTGAGAAAGCTAAGGTACCCTATCCTTCCACCAATTTGGGATAGTGGTAGGCCTGGAATTTGCACCTTGATCAGTGTTAGAAGCCTGATGAGGTAGGAGCTGTTGCATGGAAGGAACCTGGAGCAGTTCTCCAAAGGGGGTCGTAAATCATTCACGCTTTAGGGGCTCTGTTTGAGAGCCCAGAACCACCACTCCTTCTTCCCAAACTTGGTTTTTCAAATTTTTTTAAAATTCTGTTTCCTGTATATTCCTTTCCCTCTTAAGTAAGCCATATTTTGTTTCTGTTGTTTATAAAGAAAGATTCCTATATAATACAGTTACTTCTTGTTAAATGGAATTTCTACTCTTCCTATTCCCCATAAATTCCCCTAGCCAATCTGTTCTTACCGTCCTTTGGTCCCTTGGTGGTCCTTCTTCTTCCCAAAGAGAGAAATTCAGGGAGACATTGATGGGGGAGATGAGGTCTTGAATGCATACCTGAGGGTGATAAGAACACATGTCATGAGTCTAACCTTTACCACACTTCTGATTAAATGCATACATACCTTGTTGTATTTTAGAAATGATGAAATTCTAGTAGTCAGTTGTCTACAACCTTACCAGCAGTGAAAATATATTTACTATGCATCAGGTATTTGTAATATGCCCAAGGCACTTCTCAGCACAAGTAACACTCCTCAGCCCCAATTCTATGGCAGACATCATAAATCAATCACAGAACTTTCTCAGAACTTTCTCCTTCTGCATCCTAATGGAAACCCCAAATTTTTGTCTTAAGCAGCCATTATCAAAGTTTGCACAAGAATATTCTAGCATAACTAAAATATCCTAGCTTTAGAATTCTGTTCCTTGAGAACAGGGATAAGTCTTAGTCTTTTGCTATTGCCAATGCCTGACTCTGTACTTTGTAGGCACTCAAATGTTTTTCACCTAAAGTTTCCACTGACCCTAAGAAATAGGCATTACTATCCCTACATTAAAAATGAGGAAAATTAAAGAAAAAATAAAAATAAATAAATAAAGAGGAAAATTAGGCCTAAAAAGGGTGACACAATTGCCCTGAGATCTAGAGCTAGGAGTGACAGAGCCAAGATTTGAACTTAGATCTGTCCAAATGAAAACAAAGCTCCTTCTGCCCATTGCCTTTTTCTCTGGCATATTTATATTTAAAATTTCTAAGTCATGGAGATGCCTATAGCTGAGTGGGTAGGGTGCCAGCCACATACACCAAGGCTGGCAGGTTCGAACCCAGCCTGGGCCAGCTAAAACAACAACAGCTGCAACAACAACAAAAAAAATAGCTGGGTGTTGTGGCAGGTGCCTATAGTCCCAGCTACTTGGGAGGCAGAGGCAAGAG
Organism: Loris lydekkerianus; assembly: GCA_963574355.1. Classification (NCBI taxonomy): domain Eukaryota; kingdom Metazoa; phylum Chordata; class Mammalia; order Primates; family Lorisidae; genus Loris; species Loris lydekkerianus. Next base: position 180 of record CAUYPK010160353.1, on the reverse strand, counting down.
AATCGCTTAGGCCCAAGAGTTTGAGGTTGCTGTGAGCTGTGATGCCATAGCATTCTACCCAGGGTGATAGCTTGAGACTCTATCTCAAAAAAAAAAAAAAAAAAAAAAAAAAAAAGATTGGTAAAACCGGGAACCGGGGGGGTGTAGGGGGGGGTGGCAGTGGGAGGGGGGGTTTTAATG